>JAVJIF010001779.1:185000-278628 GCA_038442645.1 Agave tequilana | reverse complement strand
ACGGCTTGAAGCCATACGGATGACACTTGCATTTGCATCATATAAAGATTTTAAGTTGTTTCAAATGGATGTTAAAAGTGCTTTCTTAAATGGATTTATTGAAGAAGAGGTGTATGTTGAACAACCCCGGGTTTGTAGATCCTACACATCCGGATTTTATTTTTAAACTTGACAATGCTCTTTATGGTTTGAAACAAGTCCCTAGGGCTTGGTATGAAAGGCTTTCTTCATTTCTATTTCAAATGGTTTTAAGAAAGGAAAAATAGATACTACCTTGTTTACAAAACATGTTGAAAATGATATTCTTATTGTTCAAATTTATGTGAATGATATTATATTTGGTTCTACTAATGAATCTCTTTGCCAAGTTTTTGAGTCATGCATGAAGGATGAATTCGAAATGTCTATGATGGGTGAGCTCAACTATTTCCTTGGTCTCCAAATCAAGCAAAAGAAGGATGGGATCTTCATCAATCAAGCCAAGTACACAAAGGAACTAATCAAAGGTTCGGGCTTGAAGGAGCTAAAGTGAGCAAAACTCCCATGGCAACAACCACAAAGCTTGACAAGGATGAACAAGGTAAAAGTGTAGACATTAAACTTTATCGTAGCATGATAGGTAGCTTGTTATATTTAACGGCTAGTAGGTTGGATATTATGTTTTCGGTTTGTCTTTGTGCTCGTTTTCAATCGTGTCCTAAAGAGTCTCATTTAGTAGTGATTAAACGCATAATTTGATACCTTAAAGGCACCATTGAAATGGGTTTGTGGTATCCGAAAACCGGCCAATTTTCAATGACGAGTTTTTCGGATGCCGACTATGCGGGTTGTAGGGTAGATAGGAAGAGTACAAGTGGAACATGTCAATTTCTTGGTAATTGTCTTGTTTCTTGGTCTTCCAAAAAGCAGAATTCGGTAGCCCTTTCAACCGCCGAGGCGGAGTATGTTGCAGCCGGAGCTTGTTGTGCACAAGTTCTTTGGATGAAACATACTCTCCTTGACTATGATTTACATTTTGATCATATTAAAATATTTTGTGATTATACTAGTACTATTCATATGACAAAGAATGCAAATTAACATAGTAAAACTAAGCACGTTGACATTAGGTATCACTTTCTTAGAGATCACTATGAGAAAGGTGATATTGATATTTATTATGTTTCTACCGATTTTCAACTTGCCGATATTTTTACAAAACCACTAGACTATGCTAGATTTTCTTTTATTTGTGGTGAGTTGAATGTTTGTATTATGGATTCTTGAAGAAAAACATTTTTTTATCTTGTTTGACCCTTTTTGATGTATGACAAAAAGGGGAGAAAGAGATAGTTTTCATGGAGTTTGTTTGATATTTTTTACAAACTATTGTGTTTCATATAGTTTTCATGCTTTATATATATAGCCACTCATAGTCATTCTTTTATACATAGCATATTTTAGGGGGAGCTTGCAAGCTCTTCTCCCATGTGTTTTAAAATAACTTATATGTTTTGTCATCATCAAAAAGGGGGAGATTGTTGGCCCAAGGTTACAATCACCCGTTTTTATTGTGTTTTGATGATTACAAAACATATGTAGTTATTTGTACTAATCATGTTTGTTGTTTTAGTGTGTTTCAGGATTCTAACATATCATGGATTGTTCTTCCCTAAAGGAAGGTGTTTTGGCTAAAGTCGATTCAAATTGGGTTCAAGACACAAGTTTCTCAAGATCACATATGAAACCCACTTGAAGACTTTGTAGTCATCTAGAATCTATGTAAGAATTAGTTTGTTAAAGTTTGAGTTATGGTAGATTGGCTCTAGAACACACACACATTTTTCCAACATATAGTTTTTTAGTTTTAAGCTCGTGCCTTGATTCTTATACATGATTCAAAATCCTTATAAATTTTATATCATGTTTATACCATATATAACTATCTCAAGACCTACAAAATTATTTTCAAAAATTTTCAAGTTCAAATTCCCTCTTCATTTTTTCTGTGTCAGGTTGGACTGGCCGACCGGACCGGCCGACCAGATCCTGTGTCCAGGACGTGTACGCTCGTGCACGTCTGTCGGTCGGCCGACGGTCGACCGACCGAAAATAGTCTGCTCTCTGTTTTTTGTCGGTCGGCCGACCAGTCGACCGCCTATACAAAACTGTGTTTTCTCCTTGAGGCCGGTCGACCGGCCGGTCGACCCAAGCCCAACGGCTATATGCCAGTAGGGCTGATGGCTGACCGGACCGGTCGACCGCAAGCCTGCCAGCTGCCAACGGCTCTTTCCTCTTTGGTGAAATTCTTTGGTGAAATTCTGAAATCTGTTTTTTATCTATTTTGTGGCAGAACTTCTCTGAGTTTTTGGGATTATTTGGGATCAAGTAAGTTTAATTTAAATGTGTTTTAATCCCTTCCTCTCCCTATAAATAGAGAAGATAGGTCTCTTGCAAATACACCAAGAAATACTCTTAGTTTTCAAGTTTTCAAAAGAAAAGAAAAGTTTCAAAGCTCTAAATTTTTTCTAGTTCATTCTTGGCTTTGTTTTTTCAGTTGTGTTTTCCAAGCAAGATCTATTTACAACTGAGTTTTTCTCACTACACTTCTAGAGCCAAAATTCCATCCTCATACTACAAGGAAGTTGTAAAAGAGAAGTGTTGTAAAGAGTTTGTGATTTTTGTCGTGATCACTTGTCTACTTGTTCTTTCTTCTTATTCTTGTGGAGATACCTCTTTGGTAGAGGTTTGTAAGTGGTAGAGTTCGGTACTCGGTCTTCGGTAGACCTTGTAAAGTCCTCGGTGGATAGTGGAAACCCTTCACGGAGGTGAAGGCGGGGAGTAGAGCGGTGGCTCGAACCTCGAAACAAATACTTGTGTTTGCGATTGCCTTTTGCTCTTGCTCTCTATTTCGCTCTTTGTCTTCAATTGCTTTCTATTACTCATTGTTTCTAGTTTAATATATTGTCTTTATTACTTACGATATATCTTGTGTGCACATCACCATTGCATATTATTCATTTCTTGCCTACTTGTCGATCAATTCTCATACAATAAGATTGCAATACGCACCTCTAACTCTTATCTAGAGGAATCAGGAGGAAGGAGTTCAGAGCCTTTCACCGGGTATTCGGCTCTTAGTCGTGTTTTGGGAGATCATTGCATCATTCATTCATACTTGTTTTAAAAAGATTGTTAGATTAGCAATTACACCTATTCACCCCCTCTAGGTGTTTTTCAGAATTTTGTCGGATTCATTTTTAATTGATGAACCTGCATTATGTCGAACATTGTTCTCAAGTCATGAAGATGGTCATTCTTATTGCGGCTTTTGACAGCAATGTTGTCGACATAACATTCTACCATTTTTCAGAGATGATCGCGAAAGATTGTATTCATTGCCCGCTGAAAGGTTGCTCTAGCGTTCTTTAGTGCGAAGGGCATCACGATGTAGCAGTATATCCCCAATGGCGTCCGGAACGAAGTATGCTTCTCGTCCTCTGGATACATCTTAATCTGATTGTACCTTGAAAAGCCATCCATGAAAGACATTCTTTCAAATCCATAGGTATTGTCAATCATGACATCGGTAATGGGCAGTGAGAATTCGTCTTTAGGACAAGCTGTATTGAGATCACGGTAGTCGATGCAGATCGGTATTTTTTCATTCTTCTTGAAGACGGGAACGATATTAGAAACCCAATCTGGATGCTGTTTCTCCCGTATGAAGCCACATGCAATGAGCTTATGAGCTTCGACTTCAATAGCCTCCATAATGTTTGGACAAAACTGATGTTGCTGCTGCTTGACTGGCTTGGCGTCGGGTTTGATGTTCAGACGATGCATAGCTACTTGTGGGTCAAGTCCGGGCATGTCTTCGTAGTTCCATGCAAAGACGTCTATATATTCCTTTATGAGCACTACTAATTCTTCTTTTTCCTTAAGTGATAAGCTTTCACTTATAAAGATGGGTTTAAGGTGATCTTGACTACCCAAGTTGACCTGGATCACCTTATCTTCAGTAGGTAGTTCACGCTGTTTGAATCGCTTTTCTTACTGAAGATCTAATTACTGAGACCATGGTTCCTCATCAATAGCTTCCCTGGCTCCAATTGACTGCTTGAAGTCATATTAATGGTAAGATTCTTGAACATTATTCCCACAGTGACATCTGAGGCCGATTCGGAGGAAGAGGCAGAATGTGATGGGATCGGTTTGTCATCCTTGGACTGAATCGTTGCTGGTGGTGTGGGTGTAACGTATCCCAACCCCCTGCATGTGTTATCATAGTAATTTGCAGGTTTCCCTCTTGGTACAAAGTTGCACAGCAAACTACGTCTTCCTTTTTAAAATTCAAGCCCTTCCCATGCTTCAGGTTTTACCCCATTTTCTTCATCATATGGTGCGCTGGTCGCGCATAGTGAAAAAATTGTGGGGGTGTCTGAGTCTGAACTTGAATCTGCGGCTGTAGACCCTCGTGGTTGGGCTTTACCGAATATTATTGGTAACTGACCTTCTTTGGATGGAGGGATCACTAAAATGGCCCCTTCTACATATTCCAAGGGTGTACCGGATGCACTTGGTTTATGTAAAGGCATGTGCAGAGAGCTATCCGTAATGGATTCAAACAACTCAACACTCACAGGATAATCAAAGAAAATATTATCATTAATTACCCATTCGCCCTCATCTTCATAAGGAGTGTTACATTGGGGATTATTAAGACATACTATAGTCGGTTCACCAATCAAAATGGCTGGCATGTCTGCTTCAGATTCTGAATCTGCCTCATTGCCACTATCACATTATCAGGCAATGATTCTTTTGATATTTCTGTTGGCCCAAAGGCCTTCCACTCTATTTTTGATAATGATTAACTCATGTAGTTATGTGTACTAATTATCTTGTAATTTTAGTTTCAGATCATTAATCAAGATATTAGTTGGTGATTAGCTTCAACAAGATAGTTTGGAAGCATTCACATGATGATTCAAGAGCCCGAGCGTCAAAGATCATATATAGCACTCAATGGAGTCAAGCTCGGTGAATCAAGTTTTAGGATCGAGTCAGCTTGGAGATTGCGCTCTACAAGAAGACATCGGTACCTAGTTTAGTTTTGTGTTTAGATCCAAATTGTAAAGATTAGAATAGTATGATAAGCTCAAGTTCACAACACACACGTTTCATGTTTTGAATATTGGTTTTCGGTTTTTCCGTTTTTGGTTTAACCTATCTTGATTTTATGGATAGATAGATCAAAACAAGTTTATATGGTTCTATGTATACTAGATTTGTTCTATATACATGCATGCTTAACTTCCTAGACAAACTTAGTTTTGACTTACTTATTCATGTGTTTTAGGTTTTGTGTTTTAACAAAACTGATTTTTGGAATTAAAGACAAAACTATGATATGTATATGTTTCATGTATATTGGATTTCTATCCATATGCATCATGCTTCAATGTTGTTTAAATATCATGTTTTTGTATTTGGATAAGTTTTGGACAAAGTTTATTTGAAAAATCCAAGTTTGGAAAAATACAGGTTTTGGTTTTCGGTAATTTTCTCTTAACACAAAAATAGTCCAAAATGCTTGATATTTGAGTTGAAATTTGTATTACATGTTTGTATATCAATGCAAAATGATAAAACTATTTTTGTGGATTTTTAGAGGTTTTATGGGAACTTATTGAATAATAAATAAATATATTTTTGCTGTCCAGAAAAGCCTCTGCCAGGCTAGGTCGGTCGACCTCTACGGTCGACTGCACCAAGTAGCCGGTCGACCATGACGGTCGACCGACGTACACGGATACATGTACGCTGGCTGCCTATTGGGCCGGTCGACCGCACGTCCGACCGACTGCATGCAGGCTACTCTCTGTTTGTTTCGGTCGACCGGAAGGTCGACTGGTAGCTGCCAACGGTCAGAATTTGACCGTTGGACGGTCGACCGGCGGTCGACCGGTAGTGTATTTTTGGCAGATTCTGCTGCCAATGGCTATAATTTTCTGGGGGCTATAAATACCCTATTAATGGCCAGTTTTCACCAAGAATTTTTTGGACAAAATTTTCATACTCTCCAGTGTTTTCACAGCAATTAAAAAGAAGTTTTTAGATTTAAATTGAACAATCTATTTGGTGTTTTTGCTAGGGTTTGGAAAATCAAGAAAGGGTTTTTGGGAAAGGTTTTTGATTGAACTTCTTCATCTTGATTTCTATAATTTCCCAAGAATTTGCTTAGAGTTTTTGATTTCCATTCCTTTGGTTTTCTCCACACTTGAGCTACATCTACTATCTCATTCTATAGGATCCTTGTGTGGGAGAAGAAGTTGTTTGTGGTTGTTATTTAGACCACCAAGTTATAAACCCAATCTTTGCTTTGTGCTTTTTCCCTCATTGTGTTGAGGAGGTTGTGCAATTGGTTTGTTTCCCTCAAGTTGTGAGGTGATCCTTGTGTAAGCTTAGTGCTAATCCCTCAAGTTGTGAGGTGATTGTTTGTTGGCTTGGAGTTGTGCCTCAAGAAGGAGGTTGTGTTTGTAAGGAGAGGAGTTGGGTACTCCTTGTGATTGCATTGCCCCAAATCCTCGGTGGAGGTTCCCTTTGTGGGAGTCCTTTGTGGACAAGCTAGTGGAGTTGAAATCCTTCTGTGTGAAGGTGGGGATGTAGAGCTGGGTGCTCGAACCTCGAAACATATCTTGTTGTTTGCGCTTATTCCATTGGCTCTTACTCTCTCTCTACTTTGTGCCTTGCATCATTTCACATTGATCATTCATACTTATATGCTTGGCTTGGTTGTGTGTGCATCACTTGTTGGTTGCACTTGAGTGTGTAATTGCAATTAGTTTTTAAATTCCGCATTTAGTTCATTAGATTAGCTTAATCACCTATTCACCCCCCCTCTAGGTGATTTTCAATTGGTATCAGAGCCTACGCTCCTGATATTTAGGTTTAACCACCTAGGAGTGAGATCTTGGTTTGCTAATCTTCATTTGCATTGTTCATTTGCACACATTTAGTTTGCACTCATGGCTAGCCCTCCTATGTTTGACATTTCTAGACATGATATTTGGATAGCCAAAATTACTAGTCATTTGAAAAGCCTAGGACATCTAGTTTATCAAGCCTCCACTCAAGAATCCCACCTAAATAATAGCAAGCATAAAAAGGCAAATGCATTAGCACTTCAAACACTTAGAGCATCTCTTAATGAATTTCTTTTACCCGTGTTTGCTCATTATGATTCGGCTTTTGCAGTTTGGAGCATATTGACTTCTCCCGAGCTACCAAGGATTGTCAACAAGTTGAGAAGATCTAGAAGAGACGAGTCCGACGAGCATTGCCTCATGGTCCAAGGGAAAGACTCCCTTGAGGTACAATCGGATTCTCAACTAGATGATAGCTCTAGTTCCTATTGCTATGGTTGTTTAGAAGCTCAAACTTTAAATATGAAACTTGCCACTAAGCTTGAAAATTTCTTGGAAAAACACAAACTTTTGAAAGAGGATAATCTTGCTTTGAAAAATGAATTAAAGGATTTATGCTCTAACTTTGAATTAGTTTTGCAAGAGAAGGAAGAGATTACTAGTGAACGTGACTCACTAAGATCTCAACTAGACCTTGCCCTTAATGAGATTGATATTTTGAAAAACAAAAATGATTGTAATGATGTTGTGAAAAACAATGAGGTTTTTATCTTCTAAATTGGATTTTGTTTTAAAAGATAACCTAGTTTTGAAAAATGAAATTGATTCTATTACAAAAGAATTGGATTTGGTTTTAAAGAAAAAAGAATCTTTAAAAATTGTTATAGATTCTCATGTTTGCCATGCTAGTATAGCTTCACCTAGCACATCTATTGTATACTCCACTTTGTCTTCTAATATTGAAAATGATATAAATATTTGAAGAAAAGTATTGAATGTTTGGGCTCCACTTTGAGCCAATGTACTTTAAATCATACACGTTTGGAAACCTTGGTTCGTAAGAAACAAGGTCCATCTTTGCATGTACACCCATCACGGCATACACATGCTCATCACGATCACAACCATCACATGTATGCTCATGTGTACACTTGTACACATTGTGGTCGAAAAGGCCACCTTGCTAGATCTTGTTATGATCGTATTTATCATGAAAATTTAGCAACTAATCTTGTTTGGGTTAGAAAAGATACTAACCCCCGTGGACCCAAAAGGAAATGGGTACCAAAGATCACCTATATACTTTTTGATGTAGGTGGGAGCTCTCGCATAACGTGAGAGTGTTGGTGCCTTGGAGTGGATGCGTTTCGTGCTTAAAAAGAACCATTTTCGGATGCATCACTTTCAAGGAGTTTGGTAGAAGGACCACCATTGGTTTGGAGAACTAGAGAGGTGCCTTCATTGGTTTTGGTATCAATCTCTAACTCCCTTTTATATTTGCATGCTTTTCATGTTCATTGTTTTATAGCATGCCATGTTTTATTGTTCATTATGCTTATGCCATATTCATTAGACTAATGATATACATGTTTAGTTATTTGAGACACCCATGTTTAAAATAGACTTATCTTTGTGCTCTCACCTTGTTTTTTAACTAATATGTATGCTCTAGATCTAATGCACATGCATATTCATAATGATCATATGGATGTTTATGATTCCTCTTTTGATATTTCATGTTTTTAATGTTTTTGATTAGTATGTCAAATGCCATGATTATTAGAACTATGATATGCATAATAATTCTAATAACATGTGGATTTACATAATGATCATTTTATGTTTGTAATGATGATTTATGTCCCGTTTTATGCTACATGATTTGACTACTTGTTTAGATGTTAGTTTTCATTAAAACTAGGATTTATACTTGTACATATAGTGGGCCACAAATAAACCTTTATATATGTTTGTGCTTGGATGCCTATTTGTACCCATTAGATGTTCTAGTATTGTCTAGTTTCGATGATTCATGCATTCTAACTTGTATTCCCCATTTTGGATATGTTTTTATGATCTTGTGTTTTCACTTCATGTATATGTCTATTTTGCCAAACCTTAAGATATACATGTATACCCCTTGAGCCATTTGCTTTTCATGCAAAACTTTATATATGGACTCAATTGTGTTTAGGGATATGTACGTATACTTTTGTTTTGTCAAAACATACATATGCCTTGAAGTATAAATTGATTTTTAGTGAAAAATTTTAGATTTTCATATTTTCATGTTTAAAGGAATTTCAATTGAGCTTAATGCCTATTTTCATGATAGTATGTGTCACATAAATCTTGTACACTCACATTATTTTATAGTTTCTCATGATTTTGTTTTCATGAGTATTATATGGACTTCATGAATTTTGAGTGTTAATAATCATGTGATTTACATGTGTTTTATGAAAAACAATTTTGTTTTATTCCTTGCTTGAAGGATTTCGTAATAGTTTTCAACTTTATCCATAACTAATTCGTGTTCTTCACCTTGGTAGATGTTTTCAAACTATCTATATTTTATAAATCTATTTTTGAAAACTCCTACCTTCTATGGGCGCTTGGATGGGAGACCATGCTCATGTATGCTTTATAGTGAAAATCTTTTAAACTTGACCATGATTGGGAGGTATAGTAATATGAGATATACATTTGCTATTATTGTTGTTTCAATTGGTATGATTGAATTATTTTAATTGGTATCAATATTGACATTTTGTATACTCATATATTTTTTGTATATGTATGCTTGCACTTCAAAGAATATCAATTTCTATTGGTATCTTATTTCGAGCCTACGCATATTTTTAGTTGGTGTTTCATAAAGGGGGAGAAAATCTTGTATTTTATTTTTCAATTGGTATTTTGTATTCCACTCCCTTGCTTTATGATAGAATAATAATTTCAATTGGTATCAAGTTTGTTTATTTTCAATTGGTATGTTATTTGTTTACTTATCAATTGATATCAAGATTTTTGGTTTAGAAATTCAAAATTTATAATGTTTAATTTCAATTGGTATAAAGATTTTGTTTTTGTGTTCACTTTCAATTGGTATCAATACACACTTCATTGACTTATTTTTAATTGGTATCATATTTGATTTGGACCCCTCATTGACATTTTTTTTGTTTTAGAGAAAAAGGGGAGAACATCCCTTTATCGATTCTTTGTTTTAGAACTAAAAGGGAGAGAAGAATGTTTTATTTTTACTTGGACCCCTTTGTTGATGATTGACAAAAAGGGGGAGAAGAATTTGAGTTATATGCATGTTTTCTATGCATGTTTTATGTTTTTTTTTATAAAGTAAAGTTCAATTAGTATCAAGAGCATTATTTAAAGAACATGTTTATGTTTATTTTTGGTATCAATAGTTTTATTTGGTGTTTTACCTTTTACTATGGTATCATTAGTTTTGTTTTGCAATTGGTAGCAATTGGTATCAAAAGCTTGTTTTGAAAACTTATTTGTTTTAGTTTATTGGTATCAAGAGCATGTTTTTGAGAATGCTTGTGTTTTATGCATGTTTATGCATACATGTTTTGTTTTATTTATTAGTTTGTTATTTAATTGATATCAAGAGCATTTGTTTAATACATATATTGAGTTCATGCATAACAATAAACATAAATATATGAGAAAAATGATTTTGAGAAAAAGGGAGAAAAGTTTTATGTTTGAAAAATATGTTTGATGCATACATTTGTTTAGTATCATGAGCTTTCATTGTATATTATTTTATTTTTATTGTGATGCATGAGTTAAGGGGGAGCGTCTTTGAAGCTTAACTTTAATCCATGCATATATAACTCCATGTGTTTTGTCATCATCAAAAGGGGAAGATTGTTGGCCCAAAGGCCTTCCACTCTAGTTTTGATGATGATTAACTCATTTAGTTATGTGTACTAATTATCTTGCAATTTTAGTTTCAGATCATTAATCAAGATATTAGTTAGTGATTAGCTTCAACAAGATAGTTTGGAAGCATTCACATGATGATTCAAGAGCCCGAGCGTCAAAGATCATATATAGCACTCATTGGAGTCAAACTCGGTGAATCAAGTTTTAGGATCGAGTCGGCTTGGAGATTACGCTCTACAAGAAGACATTGGTACCTAGTTTAGTTTTGTGTTTAGATTCAAATTGTAAAGATTAGAATAATATGATAAGCTCAAGTTCACAACACACACGTTTCATGTTTTGATATTGGTTTTCGGTTTTTCGGTTTTGGTTTAACCGATCTTGGTTTCATGGATAGATAGATCAAAACAAGTTTATATGGTTCTATGTATACTAGATTTGTTCTATATACATGCATGCTTAACTTTCTAGACAAACTTAGTTTTGACTTACTTATTCATGTGTTTTAGGTTTTGTGTTTAACAAAACTGATTTTTGGAATTAAAGACAAAAACTATGATATGTATATGTTTCATGTATATTGGATCTCTATCCAAATGCATCATGCTTCAATGTTGTTTAAATATCATGTTTTTGTATTTGGATAAGTTTTGGACAAAGTTTATTTGAAAAATCCAAGTTTAGAAAAATACAGGTTTTGATTTTCGGTAATTTTTCTCTTAACACAAAAATAGTCCAAAATGCTTGATATTTGAGTTAAAATTTGTATTACATGTTTGTATATCAATGCAAAATGATAAAATTATTTTTGTGGATTTTTAGAGGTTTTATGGGAACTTATTGAATAATAAATAATATGTTTTTGCTGTCCAGAAAAGCCTCTGCCAGGCTAGGTCGGTCGACCTCTATGGTCGACTGCACCAAGTAGCCGGTCGACCATGACGGTCGACCGACGTGCACGGATACGTGCACGCTAGCTACCTCTTGGGCCGGTCGACCGCACGGCCGACCGACTGCATGCAGGCTACTCTCTGTTTGTTTCAGTCGACGGGAGGTCGACCGGTAGCTGCCAACGGTCAGAATTTGACCGTTGGACGGTCGACCGGCCGGTCGACCGGTAGTGTATTTTTGGCAGATTCTGCTGCCAACGGCTATAATTTTCTGGAGGCTATAAATACCCCATTAATGGCCAGTTTTCACCAAGAATTTTTTGGACGAAATTTTCATACTCTCCAGTGTTTTCACAGCAATTAAAAAGAAGTTTTTGGATTTAAATTGAACAATCTATTTGGTGTTTTTGCTAGGGTTTGGAAAATCAAGAAAGGGTTTTTGGGAAAAGTTTTTGATTGAACTTATTCATCTTGATTTCTATAATTTCCCAAGAATTTGCTTTGAGTTTTTGATTTCCATTCCTTTGGTTTTCTCCACACTTGAGCTACATTTACTATCTCATTCTATAGGATTCTTGTGTGGGAGAAGAAGTTGTTTGTGGTTGTTGTTTAGACCACCAAGTTATAAACCTAATCTTTGCTTTGTGCTTTTTCCCTCATTGTGTTGAGGAGGTTGTGCAATTGGGTTGTATCCCTCAAGTTGTGAGGTGATCCTTGTGTAAGCTTAGTGCTAATCCCTCAAGTTGTGAGGTGATTGTTTGTTGGCTTGGAGTTGTGCCTCAAGAAGGAGGTTGTGTTTGTAAGGAGAGGAGTTGGGTACTCCTTGTGATTGTATTGCCCCAAATCCTCCGTAGAGGTTCCCTTTGTGGGAGTCCTTTGTGGACAAGCTAGTAGAGTTGAAATCCTTCTGTGTGAAGGCGGGGATGTAGAGCTGGGTGCTCGAACCTCGAAACATATCTTGTTGTTTGCGCTTGTTCCATTGGCTCTTACTCTCTCCCTCTCTCTCTCTCTCTCTCTCTTTACTTTGTGCCTTGCATCATTTCACATTGATCATTCATACTTATATGCTTGGCTTGGTTGTGTGTGCATCACTTGTTGGTTGCACTTGAGTGTGTAATTGCAATTAGTTTTTAAATTCCGCATTTAGTTCATTAGATTAGCTTAATCACCTATTCACCCCCCTCTAGGTGATTTTCAATTTCACCGATCTCTTGATACAAGAGAGCGTCAGTAAAGTAATTTTTCACCCCTTTGAATGGTTGCTTCTCAGCGAAGACAGTTCGTACTGTTGCATCATCTTCAACATATTTAAAGCACTGGTGCAGAGTGGAGGGAACGATCCAGTTGGTGTGGATCCACAGTCGTCCTAGTAACAAGTTGTACGATGTGTCAGCATCAATGACATAGCACGTCACTTCTGACTTCAGGCTCCCGATTCGGCAACGGAGTCGAATTTTCCCAAGTGGATGACTACTTCTGGCATTAAAACCATATTGTTGTGTAGTGGTTGCGGACAACCTATATAGTGGTATACCTAGGAAGTAGAGGAGCCTTTTGGGGATGGTGCTGAGTGCAGACCCCAGATCAACCTGTACCCTTTCAATGCATGTTGAACTGATGTATCCAGTGTACTACAAAGGTCGATCGTGCTTGTTATCCTTAAGAAGCATATCTTCCGCTGTGAAGATAATAGCAGTTACCTTTGATTGTACATGATGGCATTCAGGGCAAGAAGACTGAGCGTCATCTTTAGGGATTTCTGGCATATACGTCAAGAATGATTCTGAATTGGCCAGTGCATCTCTGAGTGCTTCTCTTGTCTCTTTTGAGAGACGAAAGAGCTCGTGTATGATAATACGAGCCAGGATATTAGCCAGCTGGGCCAATATGTCAAAACGAAAGGGCATGTCAGGCCCTGAGCCTGAAGGCTTCTTCAGGACATGGTCAAACCGGACTTCCTTTGGCTTCTCCTTTCCCTTGGTTAGGACTAAAACGGGTGCTGGTATTTGTACTGACGTCGTCTGCTGTTGTGTCTTGTCAGTAGCTTTCTCATACTGTTTTAAGTATGATTTTCCAGATCGAGTACCAGTTGGCTGAGGTACATCAGCCTGCGTCGTGCAAGCGTGCTTTTCCCCTTCGGAATCACTGAGAGAACCTGATGTGAGGTTACCATCATCTGGCAGGATGGAGACGACATTGCAAGATTTGCCCTTCGACTTGGACTTCTTTGAATCCCATTGTTCGTCTTGGACAAGGTCTGGGTGTATCCACATGATTTCCCCTGTCTTCAGTGTCAAATGAACAAGGCCCTTATTCTCTCGAGTTTTAGCTGAAGAATGCTTGACTTCCAGCCGCGGTGCAGGGATTGGATAAGTCCCGTCAGGAACTGTGACCTTTGGGGTTTTGCCGAACTCGAGGGTCACCATATTTACAGTGACTTTCTTTTGCTCTGACTTCAGTGTCAGGACTCCGACGTCGATTAAAGCTTGAATTCTGTCCTTGAGGATAAAGCACTTGTTAGTAGGATGATGAATCATCCTGTGAAAGAGACAATATTTAGGATCATTCGTGCATCCTATTTCATTAGGATGCCGAGCATCTGGCAGCTTCAATTTATTCCCTTTGTGGAGTAAATGGAATATTGTAACCACTTGATCGTCTTTGAAGGAGTACTATTTCGGAGGAAACTTGGACTCCTGATTATTGAAGCCGCTCTTCTTGGCCTTCGACTGAACATCCTCTGATAATTCGACGGACATAGTCTCTTTAGCTTTGGCTTGAGAAGACTGTGCCATGTCACCACGCCCTTTATTATTCATACTCCATTTGCCTTTAGGGGTGGATGGTTTGAAATTTTTAGCCGACTTTTCGGCTATTTCAGCTTGCTCGACCAGTTCTTTCTAGGTATGGGCTTTGACAGCTCCCATGCCAATTTCTACTTAGTCTAAGAAGTTGTGTCTGCATGTCTGTAAGAGCATGGGTAATGGCATCCCTGCTGGGCACATCAGAGACAAGTTTCTGAACTGCTCAATATAGTCACGGACAGATTCACCCTTCCTCTGTACGGTAGAGAGAAGTTTATCCATGGTCACCTCGGTATCATCCTCGTAGAAACGAGAAAGAAATCGGGTTTTTAGGTCAATCCAGGAATTGACAGAGCCCAGAGGAAGACTTCAGAACCAGTCAAATGCTATCCCCTTTAAGGTGCCAATGAACAGTCTGGCCATGATAGCATCATTGTCTATAACATTACCGGTCTGAGACCGAAAATAGTAGATATGCTGGTTTGGTGAGCTCTTACCATCATACGTATGTAACGTTGGTGGTTTGAACTTTGGTGGGTATGGCACTGAATCCTATTCCAGTGGGTAAGGACAGACTGCCCCTACTTTCTTTAACTCATCCCTCTGAGTTAGGGATGTGATTTGACCTTGGATGCCTTTAAGAACTTTAGCGTCTAAAGAAGAACCCTCCTTTGACTTCTCCGTCCTTGGCTGTTCATTGCTAAGATGTTCTTCCTCATCATGGTTACTCCCGGTATCATTGTTATTCTGGTTATTGAGGAGTTGAGCGAGCATCTGTTGAATGTTGTCCAAAGCTTCTTGCTGGGTCTTGGAAGTTTGCTCCAGAGCTTCCAACCGTCAACAAAGGTCATCATTACCGTTATCAGCCATATTTACTGACACTTTATCCGTTCGCACCGAGCTGATGCCGCTGAAGAGGCATACCCACTGTCTTCGTCCTCCTCCTCAGACCATTGGAACAATTTTCTCATTGGTTCTGGTGAGGTTACTGCAGTTGAGGAAGATGGCTGTTCATAGTTGTAGGGTATTGCAACCCTAGATCTGGTGTTTCGAAAGACACCTTCTTCATATACCAAGACTTCGCCAAGGCCTGGGCTATAATCTGGATCTGGGGATCTGTAGGGAGTGTCGTGCGACGCTCATCTGCCCCTACGCAGCTCTCGTTCCCTCCCGATCATGTTAACGGATGCAGAGGGAGATCTCGCGATGCGCTCCTTTTGAGATGTTTTACCGGAGCTTGCACCGACAGTCGATCAAAAACTGATCGTCGGCCTGGAGGAGTGGCGAGGATTGGTCCTAACCGGCAATGGACTGAGTGGACTGTCACCAACTGACATCCCACTTGTTGACAATATGAGGAAGAAATTTGGAAAGATTCTGACTTTTGTTTGCTTGTCAAGAATTCTCGCAAGTCAGACCCAGTCGGGCCTAATCGATTCAGCGTAGAGGCTCTATTGGATTGCACATAGGACGATGTCCTTTTCTTTTCATCACCGCAGAGGTAATTAGTAGTAAATAGTGCTTTACCTCTAACTTCGCGGCTAAGAACCTTGGAAATGTCCTTGGGTGCTGAAGCTACATAAGCACCGCTGTCAACACTTAGGGACGATCCCTTAGCTTCGCTGCGAATAGTGCTTGATGAACTGGGGATCGAAGCACACTGTGGTGCTTTATCTGCTATGTTGCTGCGAGGGTGATTAGCCCTAGATGGTGTTTTGGTTCTAAATTTACAGCTAAAAGCTTTGAAAATGCCCTTGGGCGCTGAAGCTACACATAAGCACCGCTATCAGCATTTAGGGGTAATCCCTTAGCTTCGCTGCGAAGAGCGAGCTTAGTACTTGAAGAATCGGGGAACGAAGCACACTGTGGTGCTTTGGTTCCAGCTTCGCGGCTATGAACATCATGTGTACCCTGAGGTACTGTGTTTGGCACACCATTAGTAGCTTTGCTCATAAGAACGAGGCTAGCGCGAGGAGTTACTGCTCTTGAATTAGGCGAAGGCATTGTCGTCGTCATAACTTCGCAGCTGACAGTCTCGACGAAGCAGGAAGGCATCTTGCCTTTTTCTTCGCGAGAGAGACGAACTTATGGCGTAGCTACACTTGAGGCTTCATACAGAGCCTTCTGCTTTGGCCTCCACATCTGCTTTAAAAAAGGAGACTTAGGTTCGTAGGGAACCTGATTAGCCACACGCGAGGCTAGAAGGTGTTGGAAGGATTCTGCTTCTAGTTTCTGCTCTGAAATCTTGGCCACCGAGACCTTTCTATGCTTTCATGCATGGAGCATTAGACCACCCCCAGAGAGGAGTTCTTCGAATTTTCCCTGGTCAAAGTGAATGACTAGGTTTTCGAAGGTAACAGGCTGAAGATTCTGACCCTTGCGTTGTGGGACTGTTTCCTTGTTGTGTTAGAAGACCGTGGTAGGCTCGCAGAGAGCCTCATCTGTCTTCACAGAGACTTGCTTAGCCAGAGGGGCTCTGGCTACACCGGCTTCCTTGAATTCAGAAGTAGACCCGAAGGTCTGTTCGTCGCATTGCGACACTTGATTCTCAACAGTGGAGAATTCTTTCCCCAGCGGAGTCGCCATCTTATTTTTCATTGATTTTACAAAGGGAAAACTTACAAAATGGGTTGATGAGCTAAATTACAAGTAACACAAAAGATTACAAGTAGATCTCCTCTGAGATTTTGGAGAAGTGTGCCGATAGGAGTCTGGTCAGCGCGCGACCACTTTGTCCCTTTGACGATGCGATCGATGGGATTTCCTTCTCGCCTGGTTTGGAGAATCAAAGAACAGAAGGTTGGAAGAACCCTCTTGTTACTTCTCAAACTGCCTCCATTTTAGAATTTCTTCTCGCCTAGTTCCAGAGATTCCTTGAGAGGGAGGAGGACTTAGGGTATTAGCACCCTGATTAGAGAAGTAGTTCTCTGAATTTTTGAAAGCAAGAGAATAGATCTCTGTTTAGCCGTCTCTTCTCTTCTTTCAGCCTCTATTTCCATGTGTCTCCTTCTTCTCAGCCTCTGGTGGGCTATTTATAGGGAGAGCAGGGGTAAAATTGCCCTTTATAAAATCTGGAAATAGATCGAGTCAATCTGTTTAAATCTAAAAAGTAGCCTTGCCGCGAGGCTAGAATCAGCTTCTGCAAAGTTAGGAACAACAGTTAGCGTTAATCTCCTGATCTGTTTTGATTCTTTTCAAATAACTGAAAGATCTCCCCTGATCCTCTTACTTGTTTTAGGAGAGTCAAGCAATTATGGTAAACAACTGCCATATTTGATCTCAGATTTGATCTTAAATAGATTTGATCACATCTGGAGATTTAATTGGTAAAAGGTGACCATGAAAGACCTGCAGCGGAGCTGCCACGTCGAGCTCGCAGCGGAGCTGGAGGAAGCGTCTGGCGAAGTCAGAAGAAAGCTCTTCAGCGGAGCTGGATTAACATCTATGGCGAAGCTACCGAACATCCTTCTGCGCGGTCGCGTGTGGCTTCGAGCAAAGCTAACTCTCTGCGAAGTTAACTGAGCACTTCAGGCAAAGCTGTAAGTTAGCTCTCCGATAGAGCTTTGAACAGTTCCAAGGCGAAGTTGGACAAACTTAGCCTCTCAGGTGAGGCTATCCCCTTGGGCTAATGCGATGCTAAGTGTTGAGCTAACCTAGCATCTTAGGCTTGCTTAGGTCTTTTCAAAGACAATCTGGGCTTGTTATCTGCTTTACTGGATTAGTAGAGTTCAAGTTGCTGATTTATCCCTCGGAGACGGTAAAAGCTGGTCGTCAGCTTGTCTACTACTTGTCTTTTGTAAATGTCAACAAGTTTAGACATTGTTCAGGCCAGTCAGGAATCTTGTCTTTTTTAGAGTGTCAACACTCATCCTATTTAGTTAATTCATATGAGTGTTTATCAATATCATTACATGTGTGGAGGATTATTATTTTTGATTCTAGGTTAGCTGTCGTACACCTTAGACTATGACTTGGATTGATTTGAGATTGGCCTGATTCATATTTACAGACTTATTTGAGCTATTTATCGGACATTTATTTAAGATACTTCAGACGAGAATTCATTGAGATAATAAAGATGGATTAAGTAAGATGCTACCTTAAGATTGATTTATCTAAATGCTTGGATTTATATATGAACCTAGAGATCAACTTCAGATTTACATGAATACATTACCTTGATTTTTGATCTATCATATAATACTAATTTTGGATTATTAGTTGCAAGTTTTTATTTGGATATATTCACTGATAAATTATCTGAGTGCTGATGTTTATTGATATTGAGGTTGAGTGCAGAGACTTTCTAGATTTCATGTAGCTTGAGGATGTCCCACTCCTTAGTTATTATCTTGATTGGGATTGGAACTATTGGTGATGTAACTTAAACTATAATTATATTTAGATCTTGAATTTGACTGGTTCATGATGGTAGTCACACGAGTTGATATCTGAGTGACATTATCAGTTGATTTGATTATTCTTATTGATGGTAAAACTAGTGAGAGTTTGGTTAGATATTGATGATTGATTAATTTGGAGATTCTTTATAAAAAAAGAGATATTGGATTTATATTTCTTAGTAGGCTCGATTGAGTTGGAGTTGACTTTAGTTTGAGAAGTAGACATACATTAGTTTGACATGACCTGGTGGCATGTATATGCATGATTGACAAGTTACTTGGATTTCTAGATCTTGTGTTTAAACTTAATGGGAGTGAGAATATATGATAGTCTTAATTAAGATTGGATAGTGATGATTGGTTGGATATAGATAAGTGTATTTAATATATTGATGCTTGGATATATCGATGACTTTGAGGATCTGAGTTGATTAAATATTTTGCCTGGATTATTCTATTCATGCCAGCAGGTTATTACTTATTTGGAATATCCATGATCTACCTAAAGAACTTGACTGATTATACATGACATTTACCTGATAACTATAATGTCCATGTTACCATAATTGCTGAAAAAATATTTTATACGGTAACAACACTTTCATGTTATACTTGTTACATGTCCTATTATACTGGTATCCTGTTCACTGACATTATATATCTTGTTATATCGGTATCCTGATTACACATGTTAATGTTGTTACCCACCGAGTTATCCCAGTGGTTTAGGTAATATGTACATTAAATAATCTTGATAATCAAAATAACCTGATATTAAACAACTTATACTGGGATTGGGAAGATTGATGGAGGAGACATCTTCTGTATTTTGGGTAGACCTAGGATATAGGTTGCGCAGACAAAAGAGAGTTCCACTGCAGGGTTCCCGTGGGGTGACTGGCACCCCGTCCTGTTCTTATTCCTGTTATACATGTTCCCTACTACCTAGCGGTAGGGCCTGGTTCAGCGCCAAGAGTCTGGGTCGTGCTTCCGAGTATGTACGGGACCCACATAAAGTATGGACAATGTCTCCAACCGATCAGTTTCAATAACTTAGGATTTCAATTGATACGTGTGATAGGTTTAGTATGGGATGCATCTGTTACATGTGTCAATTGGCATTCGCTGACATAATAATAATAATAAACTGTTCATAATGTATTATAATTGATTGTCTTACCTGATGCATGTATGTATATTGGACAGCCGATGTTACACTTGACCTAATGTACATCTGACTCTAGTACTGACTGACTCTACCCGCCTGATATATATATATATATATATATATATATATATATATATATATATATATATATATATATATATATATTGATTGAGCTTGAACCTGCACAAAAAATACAGTATTTCAGAACTTTAAATAGAGATGTACAAATGCTCAATTCTACCGTGATAGCTAGTGGCTATGCGGGTCGTGATCTACAAGGAGGGTTAGCGATAGAAGCGTTCAAGGTTTGTATTGAAATCTTTGTGAAGAAAAATGAAGGTTCTTCTTTGTTTTAAGAAATGAAAATGAAAAAAGAGTTAGGTTAAAGTTAAGTGTGGAAGAAAGTGGTAGAATGAGAAGGTGGAGAAAAATAGAGAATGATTATTTACAAAGAAATGGAAAAGGAATGATGAAAGAAGTGGGTGATGGTAATTTAAACTACAGAAATAAAAGAAAAGAAAAAAGATAGGAAATACTTACCTAGTTTGGTTGATGACTTACCTGGAACCCTTACATGTTCTACCTTGCTTCGGAGGCGTTCAACGCATAAGCCATAGGATCGAGCTCAGTCCCCAGTCATATTACATCATCAAGACGAACAAGCATGAAATGATACGGAGTCTTGAGGAGGAGAACATCACCATGAATTATCGTTGGCACTCACACAACATTGTTATACTTATGCTTCTGGATTCACTTGCATTCTCATCAAAACCAAAAGAGGTAAAGTAGAAAGAAGAAGAAGAAAACAAAGTAAAGATGAACATAAAAAATATTACCTTTCATTGCTTGCAGAAACGATGGAAGCAAGGAAGAGGGTACATCGGTGTCACTCTCAACATAAGCCTCTCTCTCTTACTTACATGAATCTGAATCTAACTTAAGCTTACATACAAATTAAAATTAAATAAAAAGAAAACGAAAACCTAAACTACAAAGAGTGAAAAACTGGACTAATTCCTATCTCTGCATGGTCGTCCCATTTTGCTCTGCTGAAACTAGTATTTATAAGGCAAAACCAAAAGGGGGGAATCCCGGGAAGATTGGGGAGCAAACGCTCCCCCAACTGACGTAACAAGGCCGCGGAAATGCGGCTTGGGCCGCGTTTCTGTGGCCCTGGTGTGGCCAGGTGGCCACACCCAATTGGTGGAGATCCCCGGTTTGATGATTTGCCCATATCTTCTGCTGATTTTCTCATTTCAGCTTCAGGATTTGACGAAACAGCCTTTGATTGTTGGCTTCAACCGCTTGATTGAGGGAGGATTCTTCTCAACCGTTTTCAACCTCTTGATATGCCAAGATTTAGCCCTGATTCCTTGATTTCGAATTTCTTCTGAATTAAATCAGAATTTGGTGGGCTTTTGGGCTTGTTTCTTTCTTTTCTTTTAGCAATTGGGCCTACATTAAACAAAGAAGAAGAAGACTTATTAATATGATTTATTAGCTAAAAAGTATGGTAAGGTGACAATGTATATGCAATATATGTGACTAATCACACCCCCACACTTATCTTTTGCTCGTCCTCGAGCAAAACAACTAAACTATACTAAGGATTATTAGACCACTTTCGCAAGTCACTCGATTGCACTGAGCATGTGCAGCAAGCCGTTAAACCTCTAGGTTTCCCCTAGAGGACGAGTTTTGTCTCGTGAGGGTTTTCAGTAGATTACACCCACAAAATCTATAAAGAAAGAGAAACAAAGAGTTAGTATTTTCAAAAAGCATTTTGAAAGAGAAAAATATTTGAAATATAATTATAAGATTTAAGTAATCTATAAGTTATAGGAAAACTGAATTTTTCATTCCTAAACTTAGTCTCTATTCAAAAATTTGTTATCAATCAAAATAAGGAGTCAAATTGTACTTTTCATTTAGTCTATTACTTTACCCTAAGTCATATGCACCATGTGATCGTGAAAATTTTAACTAAGGGTTCATTAACTCTAACTCTTATGCCTTATTTATATATATATAGGGGTTACTGTACCTCAGCCGACGGCTGAGAGAGTTTCTAAACCGGCGGTGACGTGGCTGAATATATGCCACATATCGGCCGCAGAGTGTAGGCGCCAAAAAAATCAAAAAAATCCCGCCTAAACAATCGTGAAACAAATTGACAAAAATACCCCTTTTTTACTTCTAAACTAGTATAAACTCATCCACAAACAAAATTTACCTACAGAATTTTCAGCTGAATATATCTACAGTTATAACATTCTTAATTCTATTACAGACGAAACATGATATCGTTTCGAACATTGCGACCATCGTCGCAGAATTAATACAATATAACTTTCAATTTTATATGACGACTGCGGCACTAGTCGCAGTCATAGTATAACAAAAAAAATTTAGGTCGCATTCCTTATTCCCATAAAAATAACAGACGAAACATGCTATCGTTCGCACTGCGACCTCGTTCAGAACAGCGACCAAGGTCGCAATCTTTTTTCAGCACTGCGACCTCGTTCAGAACAGCGACCAAGGTCGCAATCTTTTTTAGCACTGCGACCAAAGTCGTAATCCTTTTTCGCATGCCTTATGTAACAGATTTTTTATAAGTTTACAAAGTAGATTAGCGTATATCACATCTTAATAAAATACTATATTAATTACACTGAATTAAATGAAGTAATTAATATTCTATCTACCGTGATACAACAACAGTCTCGAAAAAAGAGATGCACTAATATTAATCTCAATAAAGGAAAGATGGGCACTATACGTAATCTAAAGATATAGGAAAAACATTTTATAAAAAGTTAATTTGTACTTCACGTATTAAACCTCTGGAAAAAAAGAACTCTTCAGATTCTCCACCCATAACTCTTCAATTAAATATTAATTTTTTTACCACTTCTTCCCATACTCAACCATCACCTATAACAATTATTATTACCATTCATATTCTTTCACATTCTTTAACTTTATATAGTGCTTGTAACTAATATATTATCTCATATCAAAAAACTATATTTTTGCTCTTCCTTTTCAATTTGATTTCAAAAATTTCCAGAAAACAATTCATTCTTGAATAATGTCTTCCCCATCTTCTTCCTCTGAACACTCAGATTTCAACTTCAATCATTCCCCCACTGGTCCTCTTTCTTCAGGCTATTCTAGTGAATCTGATACCAGTCTGGACTTCACTCCTTTAGACTATATCACTACATCAAATAATATTTTAACTGATCCTCCTCTTCATGAGGATGATGAAGTTTTCATGTAGGTTAGTGAGGAGGAAATTATTCCTCAGCCACTTGACAGAGACATGCTTGATGAAAGCATGTCCTCTGATGCTGGAGGCTCGCTTTCTCGACACGAATCTGAGGAAGAGCTTGATAGAGACAATCCATTCTGGGAGTTTATCAATGAACAAAAGAACCCTCAAAAACAGGAAGATGATGAGGACGAGGAGAATGAAGACGACGAATCTGCTTATGATGGTGATGACGACGAAGATTAGGATTTCCTTTAATGCTCTTTTTTTGTAAGGTCTCTTTCTAACCATATTATGTTATAAATAAAATTTACTTCTATCTGTAAAAAAATCTTTCATATTTTTAAAATACATATAAAGTATGCCGTATAGTTATTATTTTTGCATCTTATCTGCGATCATGGTCGCAGTACTCATATAATAATTACATATGAAACTGCGACCATGGTCGCTGTCCAGTCATAAAACAGTTTGATCGTTTGCATTCAATAAAGTTATAAACAGCTGCCATGGTCGCAGTCCAAAATTAAACAATATAAATAGATAATACTGCAAGCATGATCGCAATCCCTCTCAAATCAGTGTATTTCACTGTATATTTTACTGTATATCACAAATTAAAAACTACGACTGCTGTTCTTAAACACTGCGACCATAGTCGCAGTCCTACTTCGCATGCAATAACAAAAAAACTTCATAGTTTATAGGCTGCTGAGACAACAGTTACAGTGAAGAGTAAACATATAAAACTATACGTAAACTGCGACTATAGTATCAGTCCTTAGTCACCGTTATTACATTTAACTTAGCAAAAAAAATGATCCAAAAAAATGCTGTCGTGAGTACTGCGACCATAGTCGCAGTCCTTGATCGCATGCTATATGTAAAAAAAAAATAATAATTATACATTACATGCGAAAAAAGTAAACTACGACTATATTAAAAATCAGTAAATTTCAAATCAGATAAAAAAATTAATAAAGAAGCATTCTAATTAATTTCGTGATTTGATAAAAAATGGTGGCAGTTTAAAAAAAATTGATCCAAAAAAAAATGCTGTCGTGAGTACTGCGACCATAGTCGTAGTCCTTGATCACATGCTATATGTAAAAAAAAAATAATTATACATTACATGCGAAAAAAGTAAACTGCGACTATATTAAAAATCAGTAAATTTCAAATCAGATAACAAAAAAAATTAAAAATTTATACATTACATGCGAAAAAATGAAAAACTGCGACTATATTAAAAATTAGTAAATTCAAATCAGATAACAAAAAAAATTAATAAAGAAGTACTCAAATTAGTTTCGCGGCAGTTTGGCCGCAGTTATTAAAGATAATTGTGACACATCACCGCAGGGGTATTTAGTAATTTCAACTGTTTCAATACGCGGGGTGTCCTTTCCAGTGTGGCTAAAAATGTGCCACATCACCGCAGGCTGAGAGGGTCTCTCAGCCGTCGGCTGATATACATTTTTCTCATATATATATATATATATATATATATATATATATATATATATATATATATATATATATTGGTATTATTCCTTATTTCTATTAGGCTTTCTAATCTGCCCATATAACGAGCCTTTAATCGATGACTCCCAAACCAAACGGTCTTAGGGCACCGGCAAGAAAACACCCCAAGGACTTAAGGACTCGAGCAAACAAGGCCACAAAACTAAGGATTTTATTATATGAATCCCTTTTAGGCATGAATACTTATGCTTTATTAGGCACAAATACCCAGCTTAATCAGAGGATTTATATATATATATATATATATATATATATATATATATATATATATATATTTCAAACTTATCTAAATATCTTTTGCATAAATACTAAGGCTTGCTTAGGCCAAAGTACCTAGCTAATCAATAATTAGATTTGTTCATCTTTCATAGATAATTTTTTTCTTTTTTTTATATATAAGACATAAGAATCTTTGTTTTTGAACCCTAAGTGTGTAAGTGTATGAAGTATGCATATTTCATTAAGATAAAGATCAAGACTAAATTACTTTGATAAATTATCTTCCTAACCCTAAAAATCAAACAAATAATCTTATTTTGACCAAATTTAAGAAATCCTAATTTTGATTTTCCTATCCTTAAAATTGACTTAATTTCTTGCAAAAAATATGTCAAAATATTGTTTCTATTTTCAAAAAGTTTTTAAAAGTAAAAAAATGTTAATTTTTTTTTATACCTAAGTTATGTTAGAACCCTCCCCCACACCTATCTCATGCATTGTCCTCAATGTATGAATTAATGCATGGATGCATGAAAAAGAAGAAAGGGAAGGAAAATGTTACCTTAAGGTGGTGGTTCCGATAGTGATCTAATTGGTCCACAAAATGCGGCCCAATCGACTTTTCGTGGAGTTCAGAGGAACCCACCAGAAATCTCTCTAATATAACCCATTAAAATGATGTATCCATGAAGGATTTTTATTAAGAATTTCACCCCATCTAATTTTCAAATTCCATAATTAATTTCGGAGTCAAATTTGTCAACCGCCTTGTCCCAAAATGGAGTGTGAAAAGATAGAATGATTGACTTGGACTCAGGAAGTACTGGAACTAATACCGACTCAGGAAGGTGACTTAAGTCAAGTAAAGGCTCAGGAGTCGAGATTGGTTCAAGAAGTGGGTCCAAGTCAAGAAGTTGAAACTCAAGTCCATATTCAGTTTCCAACAATGGAATGTGACTTAATATTGGTGATTCAAGTTCAAGAATGATAGGTGTGGGAATCAAAACTGACTCTAAAATATTACTCAAGTCGGGTAACAAAATAAAAGTCAATATTGATTCGGGAATTTGAACTGGATCACAGATTGGAGAATCTAGGTCACGTTTCTCATTGAGTTCAATGTCATAAAAATGAGAACTTGAAAATTTGTCAATAGGACTTTCAAAAGTATAAAATTGGTCAAGTTCAATATGATCATCACAGATGGGTGATTCAATTTCATGATGAATTGGCACAGGATCCAATATTGAATCGGGAAAAAAGTTAAAATCAGGTGAAAATACCGGAGTCATTATTGAATCAGGAAGTAGAATTGAATCACTAAGTTGAGGTTCAGGATCATATTCATTCTCAAGTTCTATTTCAGGAAAGGAATAACATGCCAAACTATCAATATCATTTTCAAAATTTGGAGTTTGGGCAAGTTCAAATGATTGTTCTAAAATAGAACCTTGATTTCTAAAATAACATGACTCTTCGGCTCTAACAGAATGGTTAGCGACATCAGAATTGGTCAAACGGTGAGAACGTAGAGATTGGACCATCATATCTATGTCACGATTACGAGCATTTTGAGCCTGAGTTATGGCTTCAAGCATCTTTTCATAGTTGATTGGTTCATCGTTTTGTTAAAAAGATAAAGTGTTATCTTGGAATTGGTGGTGAAATTGTGAGTCCATCAGATTTTATGATTTTTGTTTGGACTCATGCATACTCATTTCCAAAATTGATGGTTTTCTATTTTGGACTGGTGAAACTGAGTATGAATCTTGGAAATATTATGGACTAGGTGGATAAGGAGGACAAGTTGGTTGAAAATTGCACTGGGGGGAGGTGAATCCCCACTGACTCTGTGAAGAGTTGAAATTATTCTGAAAATTATGGTTATAAGATTGGGGGTATGGGTTATATTGATTCGGATAAGACCAATCCGGCACACTAGGTTGGTTAAAGTTATGATATGCCGGGTTGGTAATATCCGAAAAAGAGGTCGGTGTGTAATATGAATTACTATTAAAATTGAAAAAATTGTTATTATAAGCCATGTCATACAATAGAATACAAACAAAGAAAAAAACAAACAAATAAGCAAACAAATAAAAAGAAAAAATTCTAAACTAAGTTAGGGTAGACCTATGACCTAGATGACTCCTAACTGGTTAGACTGTCCACGGGAGGTATAATGCAAACTTTAACCACAAGCTAATCAGCCAGGTCAGGGCAAGATTGGTGTGAGGTTATCCGTCAAAGACGTTCCTTAATTAAATTACCACCAACCTTCGGGCTTTCGGCCCTTAATCCCCTTCCTAGACATTGATTTGGCAGGAATCAAATTCCAACACCTTTCCCCTTAGGATAATCTCCTAATTGAGTCCGAGATGTCCCTAGGGCCAACGTCTACTCATTTTTAGTTAGGCTCGGGTTAGTGAGTACTTGAAATCTGATTTTTGGGCCAAGGAAGGGTGATTAAATCCCCACCTTATCTTATTATTGGGTGGTGCACTTAAGATCAGTTTATGCAAGTGTACAAGATATGCAAACAAGATTCACTCAAAGTGATGTACAACAACCAAGAGATGAGTCCTAATCTAAATGCAATGCGAACGTACCTTGCTCCAGCACTCTTCAACAGTAAAGTAAATGAATTCAAAAGACACGTGCCTGAAATGCAAACGTCTAATCAATTTTTTAACTTTTCAATAAATGTTTTACTGTTGGTTTATTAGCAGGTGATTAGTCTACAAATTCTGCATTATTATGTCGCATTCTCTCACAGTTTTATGAATAAATAGTCGTCTAAATCGTGTTTTGGTCTTAATTGCAGGTAGATCCAAAGTCCAATGGCAAAGATGGAATAAGAGCCTAATTCATCCCAATTTATGGTAATTAATCCCGCATTACTTGGAGGCCAAGCAAAGGATTCTCTAGAAGATTCATTGAACCTAGCCTCCTGCACATGTCAGACGAATATTCGGGCGAAAGTACCAGACACGGAATATGCCCTGAACATTCTCGAAGCCAGACGGAGCCCCTGACGAAATCCAGTGACCTAACTCTCTGGAATTGCCGCGGAACCGCGGCAATCCTTGAGTTTCCGCTGCAAAGTAGTGGAGCCACGCATCTATTTTCGACGCGTGGCCCCGTCTCGTCTTCCAGAGCCTTCTGAAGCCTATAAATACCCCTGCCTCTGGCCAAAACGCAAGCAGTTTTCGTTTTTAGGAGTAGGTGCAGATTTTAGGAGTAGTATAGGTGAGTGTTCTTCATTTCTTGTATTTTCATTTCTTCTTTTTAGATCATTGTAGTAGGGCTGAGTGATTTCTAGAGAGAGAAAGCGAGGGATTGATGTAATAGAGAGTGACACTCTATGTAAAGGTTCCTCCTTTCTCTTCCAATGTAATCTCCTTCACCTTCTACATGATTTCTTGCTAGTTTTTCTTCTCATGGCAATCTAACTACTAACCACTAACCATCTAACCACTTACTTGATAATCCACATGAATCGGGTTGCCTCTACAAGGCCTTGTTCTTGCAAGAGCCATTGATGGCCAAAGATGATGGGTTCTAACATCTAACTTGCTAACTTGCTAACTTGCTAACCAAGCTAACTCTCTTTTATTTTCATGCTCTTTTATTTCATGCTAATAGTGTAATGAGTGATGCTTGTATTAGCTTGTTCTTGATGCAATGTTTTGAATGTGATGAACCATCCATGAGCCATGCTTTGTACCGTCTCTTGGAGCCAAGGATTGTGATGGCTAAGGATCAAAATGTGAGGCAACTATCTCGAAGAGGTTAGCATGGTTAGTGGAGTATTTAGTAGTTAGTAGCCATGAGTTTTCTTTTCTCTTGTTTTAGAAAGCATTTTCCAAAATTCTCTCTATCATTTTCTTCGTTGTTTTCATCGCCTTCTTAGTTCATCCTAGTTCCATCTCTTTTTCTATTTTGATTTCCAAAGCACTTCTATTTTGTTTTCACTTCGCCGTTTTCATCGCTGTCCTCACCTACCACATTCTGGATTACCTTTCCTTTTCTTTTTCATTCTTTTTCATTCTTTCAACAAAGAAGAACTGTTAACAACTGACGTGAATAGAGACTGTCAATGCTTCTATCGCCTCCCTTCCCTGTGGATTCGACCCGTTAAGCCAATGCTATAACAGAAGTATCGAGGGTACATTAGCACATCCGAGCTTTTCATTTGATTTCACATAATACGCATTTTTGAGTGCTAGTTCCTACCCCGATCAAATTTGGCGCCGTTGCCAGGGAAGGGAATGGTTTTGATTTTACGTTTTTGTTAACATTGTCTTCTCTGTTTTGGTGTGCAGGGCATTCTTTACAGGTGCTTAATATTGCAGAACATAATCTAGCTTTGCATCTCCCTGCTCTTGAAAGCAGGGCCCCAGATTCCAAAGAACTGCCGCGGAACCGCGACATTTGCCGCGAAACCGCGGCAATTTTGTGAACATTGTAAATCTTGTTTGTTCTGGGATGTGTATCTTGTAATAGCTAGTTGATATGTGCTGCTATCGTTTTGCTTTGATTGCCTACACACCATAATAAAATAAAGAACTAAAATACGGTATTTGGACGCGTTTAAAACGGTTTAGACATTTGCATTTAGGCACGTGTCAATTCAATTCCAATATACTGTATTTTGTTCTGTTGTTGTGATCTGGATGGAGATGTACATATGGCATTGCATATAGCATAGGACAAACACGTGGGTGATTTATCGCTTTGTGTTATATTCTTGTCTATATTGCACACTTGCACGAATTGAAATTAAGGGCAAAACCCATACAAGATAAGGTGGGATTTCATTACCCCTTCCTTAGCCCAAAAATCATCTCCCCACTCACACAACCCAAGCCCTAATAAAATTTGTATAGACGTTGGCCGCTAGGAACATCTCGCCTAGGTCTAGGTTAACCCTTTTATCGGCTTGGTTTTGATTTTTTCTTTTTTGTTTGTTGTTTGTTTTTTTCTTTTTGTTTGTGATTTTTTGTGAAATGGAATTCAACAAAAATAATTCTTTCAATCCAAACATGAATCCATATTTCACACCGACTCCATTCTATTCGGATAATTCCAACCCGGCGTTTTACAACATGCACCAACCAAATACACCGGGTTGGCCTTATCCGAATCAATACAACCCATACCCACATTCTTATGACTATAATTTCCAAAATAATTTCAACTCGTCACAGAGTCAATGGGGATTCACTTCCCCCGAGTCTAATTATCAACCTCCTTGTCCACCATATCCACCTTGTCCACAATATTCATTCCCCGATTTGGCTTCCTATACTCCTTTTTATGGACCTCCCATTGAAGAAAAATCTGAGTTACAAAAGAGTTTAGAAGCCAATCTACAGAGGGCCGAGCAACAACTTCAAGAAACATTGGCCTCTCCAATTCCACAGTATTTTCAAGAGTCTTACTCAGTTCCACCTCCTCATAATGAACAACCATTTGCCTTAGAAACGAGTAAAGAACTCTTGTGTGAGTCCAAGCTTCAATCTCCACACATTTTTGACTCACATTATTCGCAAAATTTCCAAAACCAAGATTCTTATACTCCCATTCTAGAGCAACCACTTGGAGATAAATCATATCTAGATAAGAGTTTGGATATCTTGGAGGAGTCTTTATTACAATATCAAAAATCACATACCGAGTCTATCAATAGATTGGAAGAACAATTGAGTCAATTGGTTAACATTTATAGGAATGAGGAAACTCTATCTTATCAACCTTTGACCAATTCAGTTATGCCAAACTCTATTGATTTGACCCAAGACTCTTGTCATTTTGAAAATCAAGATTCAATTTCAGCACACCCACCTGAACTTGTCCAAACTTCAGATCCCATTGACATTTTGGCAAGTTATCCTTTTCCTGAAATTGAACTTGAGCATGAATATGATCATGAACCTCAAATTAGTGATTCAATTCTACTTCCTGATTCAATTATGACTCTGGTATCTTTACCTGATTTCAATCCATTTCCCGAGTCAGTATTGGATCCAGTGCCAGTTCATTGTGAAATTGAATCACCAATCTCTTATGATGATCATATAGAACTTGACCAATTTCATACTTTTGAAAGTCCATTTGATAAATTGGTAAGTTCTCATTTTTGTAGAATTGAACTTAATGAGGAATGTGACTTTGATTCTCAAGTTTGTGATCCAGTTCAAATTCCTGAATCACTATTGACTCCTGTTTTGTTACCCAATTTGAGCAACATTTTAGAGTCAGTTTTGATTCCCATACCTGTCATTCCTGAACTTGAATCACCACTCATAGAAAGTCACATTCCATCATGGGGAAATGAATGTGGACCTGAGCTTCATCTTCTTGATTTGGACCCACTTCCTGAACCAATCTCGACTCTCGAACCTCTACTGGACTTAAGTCTTTTTCCTGCGTCGATATTAGTTCCTGTGCTTCCTAAGTCCAAATCAATCATTCCATTCTGGGACAAGGGCTTTGAAAATTTTGACTCCGAAATTATTTTGAAAATTTGGAAATTAGATGGGGTAACATTTTTAATAAAAATCACACATGCATACATCTTTCTAGTGGGTTGTATCATGGAGGTTTCTGGTGGGTTCCTTCGGATTCCACGCAAGAATGATTGGGCCGCCTTTCGTGGACCAATCAGGCCGCCACCGGAACCACCACCTTAAGGTAATTTTTTTCCTTCCCTCTCTATTTGTTTCATGCATACATATATCATGATGCATTGAGGACAATGCATGAGATAAGTGTGGGGGAGGGTTTACAAACTTAGAGTTTTTAGATTTTCTTTCTTTTACACTTCTTTTAGGATACTTTTAGAAATCTTCTCTTTTGTATACGATTTTTCTCTTTCTTTAAAAAAAAAACTTTTTGAAATAAGAGACAAAGTTTTGATCTATTTTTAAGAAAATTAAGATGATCTTAGAAATTAAGAAAGCCTTAATTATGACATCTTAAACCTAGTTGAAATAATGGATCTTGTTTAAAATTATAGGTTAAGTAAGATAAATTGGGGAGATAATTTTATCTTGAATTTTTTGCCTTAGATAGTATGCATATCGCACTTACACAATTTTTGGGATGGAAATAAAGACCTAAAATGCCATAAAGTAAAAAAAAAAGAGAGAAAAAAATATTAAATAAATAAAACATCACTTATTAAGCTGGATAATTATGCCTCAAGAAGCATGATTATTCACGCCTAACGGTGGTAAAGGAAATAAATAATCCCCTTTAGTTTCGTGGCCTTGTTTACTTGAGTCCTTAAACCCGAGGGATGTTTTCTCATCTGGTGCCCTAAGACCGACTGGTTTGGGAGTCATCGGTTATAGGCTCGCTACATGGGTGAACTAGAAAGCCTAAACTAAGGGAAAGAAAAAAAAAGGAAATATATATATATATATATATATATATATATATATATATATATATATATATATATATAAATGGCTTGATGGTTGGAGTTGAAATCCCAGAAATCTTCACTATCACAATGTGTATATTATCTAGGTTTTATGAAAGATAAAATATTCAATCCAATTTTGAATTCTTATCTTAATTGAAGACAAGATCTTGCATAGAGACTAAGTTTAAGGAAGAATGATTTTTGGTGGACTTATGACCTTAGATCACTTGTATTTTTGCAAAAATATTTCGTAAACTTGTCTCTCTTTCAAAATGTGTTTTCAAAATACTAACATTTGTCTTCTTTCTTTATGGATTTTGTGGGTGCAATCCGCTAAAAAACCTCAGGAGACAACACTCCTCCTCTAGGGTAACCTAGAGGTTTAACGGCTTATTGTACACACTGTGTGCAATCGCGTCACCTGCGAAAGTGGTGTAATAACCGTTGTAGTATAGATTTCTTTTCTTGTTTTGCTCGGGACGAGCAAAAGAATAAGTGTGGGGATGTGAGTAGTCTACAAATTCTGCATTATTATGTCGCATTCTCTCACAGTTTTATGAATAAATAGTCGTCTAAACCGTGTTTTGGTCTTAATTGCAGGTAGATCCAAAGTCCAAGGGTAAAGATGGAATAAGAGTCTAATTCATCCCAATTTATGGTAATTAATCCCGCATTACTTGGAGGCCAAGCAAAGGATTCTCTAGAAGATTCATTGAACCTAGCCTCCTGCACATGTCAGACGAATATTCGGGCGAAAGTACCAGAAACGGGATATACCCTGAACATTCTCGAAGCCAGACGGAGCCCCTGACGAAATCTAGTGACCTAACTCTCTGGAATTGCCGCGGATCCGCGGCAATCCTTGAGTTTCCGCGGCAAAGTAGTGGAGCCACTTATCGATTTTCGACGCGTGGCCCCGTCTCGTCTTCCAGAGCCTTTTGAAGCCTATAAATACCCCTGCCTCTGGCCAAAACGCAAGCAGTTTTCGTTTTTCGGAGTAGGTGCAGATTTTAGGAGTAGTATAGGTGAGTGTTCTTCATTTCTTGTATTTTCATTTCTTTTTCTTAGATCACTGTAGTAGGGCTAAGTGATTCATAGAGAGAGATAGTGAGGGATTGATGTAATAGAGAGTGACACTCTATGTAAAGGTGCCTCCTTTCTCTTCCATTGTAATCTCCTTCATCTTCTACATGATTTCTTGCTAACTTTTCTTCTCATGGCAATCTAACTACTAACCACTAACCATCTAACCACTTACTTGATAATCCACATGAATCGGGTTGCCTCTACAAGGCCTTGTTCTTGCAAGAGCCATTGATGGCCAAAGATGATGGGTTCTAACATCTAACTTGCTAACTTGCTAACCAAGCTAACTCTCTTTTATTTCATGCTCTTTTATTTCATTCTAGTAGTGTAATGAGTTGATGCTTGTACTAGCTTGTTCTTGTTGCAATGTTTTGAATGTGATGAACCATCCATGAGCCATACTTTGTACCGTCTCTTGGAGCCAAGGATTGTGATGGCCAAGGATCAAAATGTGAGGCAACTATCTCGAAGAGGTTAGTATGGTTAGTGGAGTATTTAGTAGTTAGTAGCCATGAGTTTTCTTTTAGCTTGATTTAGAAATTGTTTTCCAAACTCTTTTCTCATTTTTCTATCGGTGTTTTTACCATCCTTCTTAGTTCATCTTTGTTCCATTCTATTTTCTATTTTGTTTTCCAAACCACTCTTCTATTTGGTTTTTCTTCACCGTTTTCATCGCTCTCCTCACCTATCATATTCTGGATTTCATTTTTTTTTCTTTTTCATTCTTTTTTCTCATTCTTTCAACAAAGAAGAATTGTTAACAACTGACGTGAATAGAGACTGTTAATGCTTCTATCGCCTCCCTTCCGTGTGGATTCGACCCGTTAAGCCAATGCTATAACGGAAGTATCGAGGGTACATTAGCACATCCGAGCTTTTCATCGATTTTACATAATACACGTTTTTGAGTGCTAGTTTCCACCCCGATCAAAAAAAAATGGCGCCGTTGCCGAGCTTATATGCCATTACCAGAAGCCCTGCAAAAAGACAGTCAGTAGTGAGCTCCTTTTTGCCGCGGATCCGCGACCATAGCCGCGGAAACGCGGCAATCCAGAAGGGTGCTTGGCCTCTGTTTTCTAGAACAGAGGCCCAAGACCACTTATATGTTACTGCAATCCTTTTTTCTTGCTTTTCCTGCCCTGTAACATGCAACAGAGAACAAAAATTCGTTTTAGTTCAAAAATTCAATAAAAACCGTTACCCTTCCCGGCAACGGCGCCAAAATTTGATTGAGCTTGAACCTGCACAAAAAATACAGTATTTCAGAACTTTAAATAGAGATGTGCAAGTTCTCAATTCTACCGCGATAGCTAGTGGCTATGCGGGTTGTGATCCACAAGGAGGGTTAGCGATAGAAGAGTTCAAGGTTTGTATTGAAATCTTTGTGAAGAAAAACGAAGGTTCTTCTTTGTTTTAAGAAATGAAAATGAAAAAAGAGTTAGGTTAAACTTAAGTGTGGAAGAAAGTGGTAGAATGAGATGGTGGAGAAAAATGGAGAATGATTATTTACAAAGAAATGGAAAAGGAATGATGAAAGAAGTGGGTGATGGTGATTTAAACTACACAAATAAAAGAAAAGAAAAAAAGATAGGAAATACTTACCTAGTTTGGTTGATGACTTACCTGAAACCCTTGCATGTTCTACCTTGCTTCGGAGGCGTTCAACGCATAAGCCATAGAATCAAGCTCAGTCCGCAGTCGCATTACATCATCAAGACGAACAAGCATGAAATGATACGGAGTCTTAAGGAGGAGAACATCACCATGAATTATCGTTGGCACTCACACAACATTGTTATACTTATGCTTCTGGATTCACTTGCATGCTCATCAAAACCAAAAGAGGTAAAGTAGAAAGAAGAAGAAGAAAACAAAATAAAGATGAACATAAAAAATATTACCTTTTATTGCTTGCAGAAATGATGGAAGAAAGGAGGAGGGTACATCGGTGTCACTCTCAACATAAGCCTCTCTCTTACTTACATGAATCTGAATCTAACCTAAGCTTACATACAAATTAAAATTACATAAAAAGAAAACAAAAACCTAAACTATAAAGAGTGAAAAACTGGACTAATTCCTATCTCTGCATGGTCGTCCCATTTTGTTCTGCTGAAACTAGTATTTATAGGGCAAAACCAAAAGGGGGGAATCCCAGGAAGATTGGGGTAGCAAATGCTCCTCCAACTGACATAATAAGGCCGCGGAAACGCGGCTTGGGCCGCGTTTCCACGGCCTTGGTGTGGCCAGGTGGCAACACCCAATTGGTGGAGATCCCGGTTTGATGATTTGCCCATATCTTCTGCTGGTTTTCTCATTTCAGCTTCAAGATTTGACGAAACAGCCTTTGATTGTTGGCTTCAACCGCTTGATTCAGGGAGGATTCTTCTCAACCGGTTTTCAACCTCTTGATATGTAACGGTCCCAGTTAAAAATTTTCCATTTAATCACAATCATCTCGTATAATCCAAACGTGGGGCCCATCAAGGTATAATACTTCCAATATAATCTTCAGAACTCTTCACTATACATCAGAATTTCTACTAAGGTAACATGGAGACTTATCATGTAAACACCATGGTTCAAATCTATAAGAAACACAGTCTATAATTACCATATCAGGATATATATACATACACAGTTAGAGTCCAACACCAGGTCCTTTATAAATTACAAGTCAAGGGTGATACCCAGCTAAAGTACGCATGTTTATACAAAATCATATACATAACAAAAGTAACTTCTAAAACAGTGGTTAACGTGATGGTTGCCGCGCAATTGCCCTTAAGCGGGTCCCTTGCCCTTGTCCAAACCTGTAGGTGGAGTTAGAATAGAGTGAGCTTGACGGCTCAGTGAGTAAAACAATAGTTAAATATGCCTATCAAGTAGGTATACATGGCTAAATTATCCGGTTGACATGTGTGTCGCTATACTATTTTTATAAGACTTTATTATTAGCCAAGATCCCAATTTAGAACACAGTAACAAGGCTTTCATAGTCGACTAGACCACTCTATAGTCGACTAAGACTATCTGTAAGTCGACTAATTCTAAAGCTATAGTCGACTAACTTTGCTCCACACGTACCTGCTTCTTTACTAACAGCCAGGGATTTATGTAGTCGACTACCCTTCCTGGTATAGTCGACTAACTCAAGTACTAGTCGACTTGAATTCCCCTATAGTCGACTAAAACTGTCAAAAATTGTGTTACTCTCTGGATGTCACTTATAGTCGACTACCCTCCTGGTATAGTCGACTACTCCAATATATTAGTCGACTAGTAAGTTGACTATAGTCGACTAAAACTGTAAAAAACAGATTGTTAACTTTCTGTTTGCTCTCTGAATCTGGGATTAGTCGACTACAGTCTGTTTGTAGTCGACTAATCCTGCTATATCAGCAGTTATCTACCTAAAGTATAACACCTATAGTCGACTAATTCCGGACTTAGTCGACTAACCTACCTAAAATTTGCCTGTTAAGAAGTCATTCCAGATTTGATGTTAAGGATTTAAGCATGATAATGTCATAGGATTTCTATCATAGCAATAACCATATACATACAATATAATCTCCCCTTCTACGCCTCCGGTTCAACCCGGTCCCTTCCTCCATTACATAAATATAAAATCTCCCCTTCTACGCCTCCGGTTCAACCGGTCCCTTCCTCCATTACATAAATATAAAATCTCCCCTTCTACGCCTCCGGTTCAACCCGGTCCCTTCCTCCATTACATAAATATAAAATCTCCCCTTCTACGCCTCCGGTTCAACCCGGTCCCTTCCTCCAACACATAATACCATCATACCATATCAATATGCAAGATATGTAGTAATATCATGAATTCGTAAACAAAAGTAGCAAGTATTTGCGGAATCGAAAACACATGTCTTTATGAGTTAGCTAGCATGTCTTGATATCACAAATATGCATGGTCTCAAAGATGTACATAGTGTCAAGTACTTATGTATCTCTTACACTTTATTTCCTTTCCTACTTATTTCTACTCATCATGTTGTTAAGATAGTATGTTCTACTCACTCTTAAAGTGGTATACTCTGATTTATGCTGCTGCCCCTTGTTGTTGCTGCTGCTGTCCTTTGTTGTTGCTGCTGCTGTTGCTTGCTGCTGCAGCTGCTACTACTTTGCTGTTGCAGGGAAAAGAAAGAGAGGGAGAGTTTGGGAAGAGAGAGAGTTTAACCAAAGTGGTTTAATCCTCTACAACCCCCTCTATTTATAGCCTCTAACTCTCCATAGGATTGTGCCAAGTGTCCCCTAAACATCCCATCAAGTTTACTCTTCTCCATGCCTCTCCCCCCTCTCCATGAGGTACAAGCATGGGGGGCATGGTGGTAATAAGTCAAACACATGTGGGGTATTCTTATACCTATATACATGGATGTATAAATACTCATGTATACATACTTATTTATACATACACATATAATAATCATGACTTAGCTAAGGCATCTTGCATGCATACTAATCCCATTACCCCTTATGATTAATTAGGAAAAGAAATGCTTAAATTAGGGCAAGTGTTACATTCTACCCTCCTTATGGAAGTTTCGTCCTCGAAACTTAACGTACCTTGGAACAAATGTGGATAGGCTTTTCTTATCTCCTCTTTCAGCTCCCAAGTGGCTTCTTCTATGTTTTGATTTCTCCATAAGACCTTGACCAAGTAAATATTTTTGTTTCTCAATTGCTTCTCCTTGCGATCAAGAATTTGTACTGGTTCTTCCGCGTAAGACATATCTTCTAGTATATGCAGGGGTTCATAGGAGATGACGTGATCAGGATCGGGCACATACTTCCTCAGCTGGGATACATGAAATACATTGTGCATCCGTTCTAAGGCAGGGGGTAGGGCCAAGCGGTAAGCAACCGGTCCAATTTTATCCAGTATCTCAAACGGACCCACATATCTAGGGGCTAATTTGTTCTTACTGCCGGTGCGTCTCACTCCCTTCATTGGAGATACCTTTAGAAAAACACTATCCCCTACTTCAAACTCCAGTGGTCTGCGACGATTATCTGCATAAGCTTTCTGTCTGTTCTGGGCTGCTTTCATCCTTTCCTTGATTAGCTTGATCTTCTCCGTAGTCTCTTGAATTACATCGGGGCCGAACAGTCTTCTATCCCCAACTTCCTCCCAACAGATTGGTGATCTACACCTTCTGCCATACAATGCTTCAAATGGAGGCATACCAATAGTGGACTGATAACTATTATTATAAGCAAACTCCACTAAGGGTAAATAGTTGTCCCAACTTCCCCCAAAATCTAGTACACAGGTTCTCAACATATCTTCCAATATTTGAATGGTCCTTTCTGACTGTCCATCTGTTTGGGGGTGGGCTGCTGTACTGAGTTGCAATTTAGTGCCCATAGCTTTGGACAAACTCTTCCAAAATCTTGATTGAAATCTTGGGTCTCGATCTGATACAATGGATTCTGGTACTCCATGTAATCTAATTATTTCTCGGACATATACCTGAGCCAGTCTTTCCATTGAATAATTGATCCGGATAGGCAGAAAATGGGCAGATTTGGTGAGTCTGTCTACCACTACCCAGACTGTATCCAGTCCTTGGGACGTCCGAGGAAGTCCAGTGACAAAATCCATTGCGATTTGACTCCACTTCCATTCAGGAATAGATAAAGGCACTAACAAACCTGGAGGCTTCTTATGTTCGGCCTTCACTTGTTGACAGACTAAACATTTGTGGACAAAATTAGAAATGTCTACCTTCATTCCATCCCACCAGAAGTTATGACGCAGATCTTGATACATCTTTGTGCTTCCGGGATGAGCTGTATAAGGTGTACTATGAGCCTCCTTCATTATTTCTTCTTTGATCTCTGCTACATCTGGCACACATAATCTGCGTCCAAGCCGCAGTACATCACCTTCTATTTGAAACTCCTTGAGTTCTCCTTCTTGCACTTTCTTCATAATCTTCTTTATTTGAGTATCTCCTTGTTGTGCCTCTTGGATCTTGTCGTATAGATCAATTTGAATATTCACTTGATTCAGTTGATACTCAGAAATTGAAGAATCAATGACTCGCACTTCTATTTGCATTTCTTCTAGATCTCTTAATATTCTTGCTTGACGAGTCATCAAGGCGGCCAGGGTCCCTCCTGATTTCCGGCTCAAAGCATCAGCCACCACATTGGCCTTCCCAGGGTGGTATTGAATAGTGATATCATAATCCTTCATTAGTTCTAACCACCTCCTCTGCCTCATGTTCAGTTCCTTTTGTATGAAGATGTATTTCAAGCTCTTATGATCAGTAAAAACTTCACAAGATACTCCATACAAATAATGTCGCCAGATCTTTAAAGCAAAAATCACAGCGGCTAGTTCCAAGTCATGAGTGGGGTAATTTCTTTCATGGGTCTTCAATTGTCGGGATGCATAGGCAATGACTTTTCCATGTTGCATTAACACACATCCCAATCCCAGTTTTGATGCATCACTAAAGATGACAAATCCTTCAGTCCCCGAAGGTACAATTAAAACAGGAGCAGATGTCAGCCTAGCTTTAACCTCCAGGAAGCTCCTATCTTGATCTTCTCCCCATGCGAACTTCTTATTCTTTCTAGTTAATTGGGTCATTGGTGCCACAATCAGAGAAAATCCTTCTACAAATCTTCTGTAGTACCCAGCTAATCCCAAGAAACTTCGAACTTCAGTAACATTAGTGGGTCTAGGCCAGTTTCAGATTGCTTCGATTTTTGCCGGGTCTACTGATATTCCTTCTTTAGATATAATATGGCCAAGAAACCCTACTTGTTCTAGCCAAAATTCACATTTCTTCAACTTTGCATAGAGTTGCTTCTCTCTCAAGATTTGAAGGACAATATTAAGATGTTGCTCATGATCTTCCGTATTCTTTGAATAGACCAGAATATCATCAATGAATACCACTACAAACTGGTCTAGATATGGTTGAAACATCCGATTCATTAAGTCCATAAATGCTGCCGGGGCATTAGTTAGTCCAAAAGGCATGACTAGAAATTCAAAGTGTCCATATCTCGTCCGGAAAGCTGATTTGGGCACATCTTCAGGTTTGACCTTCAGCTGATGATACCCCGATCTAAGGTCTATCTTAGAAAATACACAAGACCCTTGTAATTGATCAAATAAGTCATCAATTCGGGGAAGAGGGTACCTATTCTTGATAGTTGCCTTATTCAATTCCCGGTAGTCAACACATAGTCTCATACTCCCATCCTTCTTCTTTACAAATAGTACAGGTGCTCCCCAGGGAGATACACTTGGCCGAATGAAACCTTTGTCTAATAAGTCCTGCAATTGAGTTTTAAGTTCTTTCATTTCTGCAGGGGCCATACGGTACGGTGCCTTAGAAATTGGGGCAGTACCGGGTATTACATCTATTGTAAATTCTACTTCCCGATCTGGGGGCAGGCCTGGTAGGTCTTCCGGGAACACATCAGGAAACTTATTCACAATTGGAATAGTCTTAATATTTACATCAGTCCTGGTGGTATCCAACACCGAAGCCAGAAATCCTTGACACCCTTGCTTCAATAACTTGGTGGCTTTGATGGCTGATATGTGAGGTATATCACAACTTACTTTTTCTCCTTCAAAAACAAACTCTGAAGTCCCTTCCATTTTAAAGATAATCCTCTTCTTATTACAATCCACATGAGCACTACAAGCAGACAACCAGTCCATCCCTAGTATGGCATCGAACTCCATTTCACCTAGCTTAATCAGATCAATGGATGTTTTCATTTCTCCAATCATCACCTCACAATTCGCATATCTAGTGCTAGCTATCATATTTTCCCCTATAGGTGTGGACACAACCAATTGAAATCCTAGGGGTTTTGATACTTGATTTAGTTTATAAGCAAAAGCACTAGATACGAATGAATGAGTAGCTCCAGGGTCAAACAATGCATGGGCAATATGTCCTGATACGGAGATCATACCTTCCACCACTGCATTTGAGGCCATTGCTTCCCGGTGGGTCAATGCGAAGGTTCTGCCTTGCACCCGAGGTTGCTGAACCGATGACTGGGTTGCAGCAGGACGTGGGGCATTACTGGCTTGTCCTCTGGGAAGATTCGTCCTCATGGTCGGCCTTCCACTTCCTCTACTCGGCCCTTGGCTTCCACGCATTGTCGGACAATTCTTCCTTAGATGTCCCACCTCTCCACAATTAAAATAAGACCTGTCTAGGAGGCAGTTTCCAAAATGGTTCACCCTGCACCTCTGACACCAGGGAGCCTCCGAGATTCTGGGATGTGATGCAGAGGTAGCTTGTGTCTTCAAGGGTGTGTCTCTATTTCTCAACCATGTTCTCCCCCCTCTGACTCCTCCTCCTCTATAAAAAGTTGTGTTAAACCCAGACCCCTTGTCATTGGTGGATCCTGATGCCGTCACCATTGGAGGTCCTTGATAACGGGGGCGCTTAGAATTGGGAATTTCTTCCACCCGGTCTCCCTGACCTTCTTGTATGTCCATTTCTACCTCCAAAGCTCTTTCTACTGCCTGGAGATAATTTCTCAGTTGTAATGGAATCAGTCGGCCACGAATCTCTGATCTTAGGCCCTTTACGAACCTCTTTGTCTTTTCTGCTTCACTCCTTACCAAGGCATCAGCATACCTAGATAGCTGAGTGAATTTCTGATCATACTGGGATACATTCATAGAACCTTGACGTAGTTCCAAGAATTCTGTCGCCATTTTATCTCTGGCTGTCTCCGGAATGTATTTCTCAGTGAATTTGCTCACCAAGAATTCCCAGGTGATTGATTCTCTTGCATTCTTCATACTAAGCTTCACTGCCCTCCACCAATGTTCCGCTTCCTTCTGGAACATAAAAGAAGAGAAGGACACCTTTTGTTCATCAGTGCAGCTCATAACTTCTAGGATCTTTTCTATTTGAAGAAGCCATGCTTCTGCTTGTAAGGGGTCCGCTTCTCCTTCGAATACGGGCGGTTTCATCTTCTGAAACTGTTCCAGTGCTCGGTGGGAGTTATTACTGCTCGCTCTGGTCATTAGTTGTGCGAGCCACTCCGGCATTACCCCTGGAGTTCCCTCATTCCCTCTCATTTGAACTTCAGAGTCTCCATCATTGTTCACGGGGGGTGCACTCCCCATCTCACTGTAGTGTGTCGTATCGAGCGACAGGGACTCCTCAGGTGGTAGTTGGTTCAAATCCATGTATTCTCCCTATAAAAATAAGGGCGTCTAATCAACATACCACACAATATAGGAATGAGTAGGGATAAAACTTTAGTCTCAGGTAATCATGTTAATAACATCACTTTTGAAAACAAGCAACTTGTATATATATATATATATAGTTACATCCATCGTGGATACAAAAGGTGTTATGCTGACATGCCTTCCTTCTTGGATATCCATACTAACCCATGTGCATTCATAAGATATATGCCAGGGTACATACAACAACCCTAAGGATATTCATCTCCTAACATACTAGGCCTATACATGTATATACATCAAAAAGCGTCAGCTCCAAGGTTCACCCTTCATAGGGTAGAGTATCCCCACTAGAATCTCCGCTAGTGCTGCTGCTATCATCCATATCCTCCTCGGGGTCTTCTTCCGGTGATTCGTCCCCGGCGCAGCACCAGTTGTCTAAGTCGTCATAAAGGTCCATATCCTCTTCCCACGTTTCGTTCCAAAAGACGCCTCCATATGTAAATCCCCTTCGGGTTTCTTCCTTAATCGTGGTAGAGTGCTCCGTCACTGGTATCTCAAGTGAATCTCCCACAAAGCTTTCTGTGTCAACATTGGTTGGTTCAGGCTCATTAGATGCCTGCGACTCAACCTCCTCACAATCTACCCAATTTAGGGGTACAATCGTTTCTGCTGGATCAGTTTCGTCCGACTCGTACCCCCAGTCCATGGAATCCGCCACCCAGCTCTCACTCGAGCTATCGGAGCTGGAGACTGGCCGGTATACATCGGAGTCCCCCATCTACATGTAAACAAAAAGGTCGTATCAATCTCAAGTCCATGAAATGGTCTCAATCATACGGCTATCATCAAGAAGCAACATAAATAGACACACTGGTAACTATACTTATCCTTAGTCTATTCATAAGTCTCATGTCTTTTAGAATAACTTAGATTCAATAGATAATTTAATGCATCCCTTGTCACATGAGACCAACTACTTAACTATGATCACATGTCTGCACGTGTAAACCTAACAATTTCATCATCTCTTACTCCTTCTACTTCTAAATCATTGCTCTGATACCAACTGTAACGGTCCCAGTTAAAAATTTTCCATTTAATCACAATCATCTCGTATAATCCAAACGTGGGGCCCATCAAGGTATAATACTTCCAATATAATCATCAGAACTCTTCACTATACATCAGAATTTCTACTAAGGTAACATGGAGACTTATCATGTAAACACCATGGTTCAAATCTATAAGAAACACAGTCTATAATTACCATATCAGGATATATATACATACACAGTTAGAGTCCAACACCAGGTCCTTTATAAATTACAAGTCAAGGGTGATACCCAGTTAAAGTACGCATGTTTATACAAAATCATATACATAACAAAAGTAACTTCTAAAACAGTGGTTCCGGTGATGGTTGCCGCGCAATTGCCCTTAAGCGGGTCCCTTGCCCTTGTCCAAACCTGTAGGTGGAGTTAGAATAGAGTGAGCTTGACGGCTCAGTGAGTAAAACAATAGTTAAATATGCCTATCAAGTAGGTATACATGGCTAAATTATCCGGTTGACATGTGTGTCGCTATACTATTTTTATAAGACTTTATTATTAGCCAAGATCCCAATTTAGAACACAGTAACAAGGCTTTCATAGTCGACTAGACCACTCTATAGTCGACTAAGACTATCTGTAAGTCGACTAATTCTAAAGCTATAGTCGACTAACTTTGCTCCACACATACCTGCTTCTTTACTAACAGCCAGGGATTTATGTAGTCGACTACCCTTCCTGGTATAGTCGACTAACTCAAGTACTAGTCGACTTGAATTCCCCTATAGTCGACTAAAACTGTCAAAAGTTGTGTTACTCTCTGGATGTCACCTATAGTCGACTACCCTCCTGGTATAGTCGACTACTCCAATATATTAGTCGACTAGTAAGTTGACTATAGTCGACTAAAACTGTCAAAAACAGATTGTTAACTTTCTGTTTGCTCTCTGAATCTGGGATTAGTCGACTACAGTCTGTTTGTAGTCGACTAATCCTGCTATATCAGCAGTTATCTGCCTAAAGTATCACACCTATAGTCGACTAATTCCGGACTTAGTCGACTAACCTACCTAAAATTTGCCTGTTAAGAAGTCATTCCAGATTTGATGTTAAGGATTTAAGCATGATAATGTCATAGGATTTCTATCATAGCAATAACCATATACATACAATATAATCTCCCCTTCTACGCCTCCGGTTCAACCCGGTCCCTTCCTCCATTACATAAATATAAAATCTCCCCTTCTACGCCTCCGGTTCAACCCGGTCCCTTCCTCCATTACATAAATATAAAATCGCTTCTACGCCTCCGGTTCAACCCGGTCCCTTCCTCCATTACATAAATATAAAATCTCCCCTTCTACGCCTCCGGTTCAACCCGGTCCCTTCCTCCAACACATAATACCATCATACCATATCAATATGCAAGATATGTAGTAATATCATGAATTCGTAAACAAAAGTAGCAAGTATTTGCGGAATCGAAAACACATGTCTTTATGAGTTAGCTAGCATGTCTTGATATCACAAATATGCATGGTCTCAAAGATGTACATAGTGTCAAGTACTTATGTATCTCTTACACTTTATTTCCTTTCCTACTTATTTCTACTCATCATGTTGTTAAGATAGTATGTTCTACTCACTCTTAAAGTGGTATACTCTGATTTATGCTGCTGCCCCTTGTTGTTGCTGCTGCTGCCCTTTGTTGTTGCTGCTGCTGTTGCTTGCTGCTGCAGCTGCTGCTGCTTTGCTGTTGCAGGGAAAGGAAAGAGAGGGAGAGTTTGGGAAGAGAGAGAGTTTAACCAAAGTGGTTTAATCCTCTACAACCCCCTCTATTTATAGCCTCTAACTCTCCATAGGATTGTGCCAAGTGTCCCCTAAACATCCCATCAAGTTTACTCTTCTCCATGCCTCTCCCCCCTCTCCATGAGGTACAAGCATGGGGGGCATGGTGGTAATAAGTCAAACACATGTGGGGTATTCTTATACCTATATACATGGATGTATAAATACTCATGTATACATACTTATTTATACATACACATATAATAATCATGACTTAGCTAAGGCATCTTGCATGCATACTAATCCCATTACCCCTTATGATTAATTAGGAAAAGAAATGCTTAAATTAGGGCAAGTGTTACATGATATGCCAAGATTAGCCCTGATTCCTTGATTTTGAATTTCTTCTGAATTAAATCAGAATTTTGTGGGCTTTTGGGCTTGTTTCTCTTTCTTTTCTTTTAGCAATTGGGCCTACATTAAACAAAGAAGAAGACTTATTAATATGATTTATTAGCTAAAAAGTATGGTAAGGTGACAATGTATATGCAATATATGTGACTAATCACACCCCAACACTTATCTTTGCTCGTCCTCGAGCAAAACAACTAAACTATAATAAGGATTATTAGACCACTTTCGCAGGTCACTCGATTACACTGAGCATGTGCAACAAGCCGTTAAACCTCTAGGTTTTCTCTAGAGGACGAGTTTTGTCTCGTGAGGGTTTTCAGTAGATTATACCCACAAAATCCATAAAGAAAGAGAAATAAAGAGTTAGTATTTTCGAAAAGCATTTTGAAAGAGAAAAATATTTGAAATATAATTATAAGATTTAAGTAATCTATAAGTTATAGGAAAATTGAATTTTTCATTCCTAAACTTAGTCTTTATTCAAAAATTTGTTATCAATCAAAGTAAGGAGTCAAATTGTACTTCTCATTTAGTCTATTACTTTACCCTAAGTCATATGCACTTTGTGATCGTGAAAATTTTAACTAAGGGTTCATTAACTCTAACTCTTATGCCTTATATATATATATATATATATATATATATATATATATATATATATATATATATATATATATATATATATATATATATATATATATATATATATCCTTATATATATATTTGGTAGGCTTTCTAATCTGCCCATGTAACGAGCCTTTAATCGATGACTCCCAAACCAAACGGTCTTAGGGCACCGGGCGAGAGAAAACACCCCAAGGACTTAAGGACTCGAGCAAACAAGGCCACAAAACTAAGGATTTTATTATATGAATCCCTTTTAGGCGTGAATACTTATGCTTTATTAGGCACAAATACCCAGCTTAATCAAAGGATATATATATATATATATATATATATATATATATATATATATATAATATATATATATATATATATATATATATATATATATATATATATATATTTAAACTTATCTAAATATCTTTTGCATAAATACTAAGGCTTGCTTAGGCCAAAGTCCTAGCTAATCAATAATTAGATTTGTTCATCTTTCATAGATATATATATATATATATATATATATATATATTATATATATATATATATATATATATATATATAATATATATATATATATATATAATATATATAAATATAAGATATAAGAATCTTTGTTTTGAACCTAGTGTGTAAGTGTATGAAGTATTGCATATTTCATTAAGGTAAAGATCAAGACTAAAATTATTTAACAAATTATCTTCCTAACCCTAAAAATCAAACAAATAATCTTATTTTGACCAAATTTAAGAAATCCTAATTTTGATTTTCCTATTCCTTAAAATTGACTAATTTCTTACAAAAAATATGTCAAAATATTGTTTCTATTTTCAAAAGTTTTTAAAAAGTAAAGAAAATGTTAATTTTTATTTATTTATTTTTTTATACCTAAGTATGTTAGAACCCTCCCCCACACCTATCTCATGCATTATCGTCAATGTATGAATTAATGCATGGATGCATGAAAAAGAAGAAAGGGAAAGGAAAATGTTACCTTAAGGTGGTGGTTCCGGTAGTGGTTTGATTGGTCTACGAAATGCGGCCCAATGTACTTTTCGTGGAGTTCAGAGGAACCCACCAGAAATCTCTCTAATATACCCATTAAACTGATGTATCCATGAAGGATTTTTATTAAGAATTTAACCCATCTAATTTTCAAATTCCATAATTAATTTCGGAGTCAAATTTGTCAACCGCCTTATACCAAAATGGAGTGTGAAAAGATAGAATGATTGACTTGGACTCAGGAAGTACTGGAACTAATACCGACTCAGGAAGGTGACTTAAGTCAAGTAAAGGCTCAGGAGTCGAGATTGGTTCAAGAAGTGGGTCCAAGTCAAGAAGTTGAAACTCAAGTCCACATTCAGTTTCCAAACATGGAATGTGACTTAATATTGGTGATTCAAGTTCAAGAATGATAGGTGTGGGAATCAAAACTGACTCTAAAAATATTACTCAAGTCGGGTAACAAAACAAAAGTCAATATTGATTCGGGAATTTGAACTGGATCACAGATTGGAGAATCTAAGTCACATTTCTCATTGAGTTCAATGTCATAAAAATGAGAACTTGCCAATTTGTCAATAGGACTTTCAAAAGTGTAAAATTGGTCAAGTTCAATATGATCATCACAGATGGGTGATTCAATTTCATGATGAATTGGCATAGGATCCAATGTTGAATCGGGAAAAAAGGTTGAAATCAGGTGAAAATATCGGAGTCATTATTGAATCAGGAAGTAGAATTGAATCACTAAGTTGAGGTTCAGGATCATATTCATTCTCAAGTTCTATTTCTGGAAAGGAATAACTTGCCAAACTGTCATATCATTTCAAAATTTGGAGTTTGGGCAAGTTCAAATGATGTTCTGAAATGGAACCTTGATTTTCAAAACAACATGACTCTTCAGCTCTAACAGAATGGTTAGCAACATCAGAATGGTCAAACGGTGAGAATGTAGAGATTGGACATCATATCTATGTCACGATTATGAAGATTTTGAGCGAGTCTGAGTCAGGCTTCAAGCATTTTTTCATAGTTGATTGGCTCATCGTTTTGTTGAAAAGATGAATGTTTTCTTGGAAGTGGTGGTGAAATTGTGAGTCCATCAGATTTGTGATTTTTGTTTGGACTCATGCATACTCATTTCCAAAATTGATGGTTTTCTATTTTGGACGGTGGGAACTGAGTATGAATCTTGAAAATATTATGGACTAGGTGGATAAGGAGGACAAGTTGGTTGAAAATTGGACTCGGGGGAGGTGGATTCCACTGACTCTGTGAAGAGTTGAAATTATTCTGAAAATTATGGTTATAAGATTGGGGGCATGGGTTATAATGATTCGGATAAGACCAATCCGGCACACTGGGTTGGTTAAAGTTATGATATGCCGGGTTGGTAATATCTGAAAAAGAGGTCGGTGTGTAATATGAATTACTATTAAATTGGAAAAATTGTTATTATAAGCCAATCACACAATAGAATACAAACAAAGAAAAAAATAAACAAATAAGCAAACAATAAAAGAAAAAAATTCTAAACTAAGTTAGCGTAGACCTATGACCTAGACGACTCCTAACTGGTTAGACTATCCACGGGAGGTATAATGCAGACTTTGACCACAAGCTAATCAGCCAGGTCAGGACAAGATTGGTGGGAGGTTATCCGTCAAGATGTTCTTTAATTAAATAACCACCAACCTTCGGCTTTCGGCCCTTAATCCCTTCCTAGACACTGATTTGGCAGGAATCAAATTCCAAGACCTTTCCCCTTAGGATAATCTCCTAATAAGTCCGAGATGTCCCTAGGGCTAACGTCTACTCATTTTTAGTTAGGCTGGGTTAGTGAGTGCTTGGAATCTGATTTTGGGCCAAGGAAGGGTGATTAAATCCCAACCTTATCTTATTATGGTGGTGCACTTAAGATCAGTTTGTGCAAGTGTACAAGATATGCAAACAAGATTCACTCAAAGCGATGTAAACAACCAAGAGATGAGTCCTATTCTAAATGCAATGCGAACGTACCTTGCTCCAACACTCTTCAACAGTAAAGTAAATGAATTCAAAAGACACGTGCCTAAAATGCAAACGTCTAATCAATTTTTAACTTTTCAACAAATATTTTACTGTTGGTTTATTAGCAGGCTTCTGGTAATGGCATATAAGAAATAAAGTTTGCAGGAAACTATATTTTTGTAAAACAAGTAGCCCTGCAAAAGACAGTCAGTAGTGAGCTCCTTTTTGCCGCGGATCCGCGACCATAGCCGCAGAAACGCGACAATTCAGAGGGTGCTTGGTCTCTGTTTTCTGGAACAGCGGCCCAAGACCACTTATATGTTCTGCATCCTTTTTTCCTGCTTTTCCTGCCCTGTAACCTGCTACAGAGAAGAAAATTCGTTTTAGTTCAAAAATTCAATAAAAACTGTTACCCTCCCCGGCAATGGCGCCAAAATTTGATTGAGCTTGAACCTGCACAAAAAATACAGTATTTCAGATTTTAAATAGAGATGTGCAAGTGCTTAATTCTACCGTGATAGCTAGTGGCTATGCGGGTCGTGATCCACAAGGAGGGTTAGCGATAGAAGCATTCAAGGTTTAGTATTGAATCTTTGTGAAGAAAAATGAAGGTTCTTCTTTGTTTTAAGAAATGAAAATGAAAAAAGAGTTAGGTTAAAGTTAAGTTTGGAAGAAAGTGGTAGAATGAGAAGGTGGAGAAAAAATGGAGAATGATTATTACAAAGAAATGGAAAAGGAATGATGAAAGAAGTGGGTGATGGTGATTTAAACTACAGAAATAAAAGAAAGAAAAAGATAGGAAATACTTACCTAGTTTGGTTGATGACTTACCTGGAACCCTTGCATGTTCTACCTTACTTTGGAGGCGTTCAACGCATAAGCCATAGGATCGAGCTCAGTCCCCAGTCGCATTACATCATCAAGACGAACAAGCATGAAATGATACGGAGTCTTGAGGAGGAGAACATCACCATGAATTATCGTTGGCACTCACACAACATTGTTATACTTATGCTTCTGGATTCACTTGCATGCTCATCAAAACCAAAAGAGGTAAAGTAGAAAGAAGAAGAAGGAAACAAAATAAAGACGAACATAAAAAATATTACCTTTTATTGCTTGCAGAAACGATGGAAGAAAGGGGGAGGGTACATCGGTGTCACTCTCAACATAAGCCTCTCTCTCTTACTTACATGAATCTGAATCTAACCTAAGCTTACATACAAATTAAAATTACATAAAAGAAAACAAAAACCTAAACTACAAAGAGTGAAAAACTGGACTAATTCCTATCTCTGCATGGTCGTCCCATTTTGCTCTGCTGAAACTAGTATTTATAGGGCAAAACCAAAGGGGGAATCCCAGGAAGATTGGGGGAGCAAACGCTCCCCCAACTGACGTAACAAGGCCGCGCAAGCCGCGTTTCCGTGGCCCTGGTGTGGCCAGGTGGCCATACCCAATTGGTGGAGATCCCGGTTTGATGATTTCCATATCTTCTGCTGATTTTCTCATTTCAGCTCAGGATTTGACGAAACAGCCTTTGATTGTTGGCTTCAACGCTTGATTCAGGGAGGATTCTTCTCAACCGGTTTTCAACCTCTTAATATGCCAAGATTTAGCCCTGATTCCTTGATTTCGAATTTCTTCTGAATTAAATCAGAATTTGGTGGGCTTTTGGGCTTGTTTCTCTTTCTTTTCTTTTAGCATTGGGCCTACATTAAACAAAGAAGAAGAAGACTTATTAATATGATTTATTAGCTAAAAAGTATGGTAAGGTGACAATGTATATGCAATATATATGACTAATCATATATATATATATATATATATATATATTATATATATTATATATCTATATATATATATATATATATATATATATTATATATATATATATATATATATTGTGACAGATACCTGATTGAATACCTGACTGGATACATACTCTACTGTGTGCTACCACATTACTATTTATTTACTTTATTCATGTCATTTCTTATTCTCGTATATATATATATATTCTTTATCTGCTCATATGTTATATACACATGCCATTTCCAGTTTATTCTATACATTCACTAGGAGTTCTGACTCCTTGGATTTGCATATCCAGATTTATGCTATATTTATTACTAATCTGGTTTTTGGAGAGGATCATAGGCATCTTGAGGAGCCCGATTTCTCTCTTACTCGATCATCTTTTCTTGGTATTTTTTGTCTCTTCTTTATTCCATTGCTTTCATGATTATATGCATTGGACTCATGCTTAATCCATTTCATTTTCATGTCATCATTGTGTTAGATATTTATATGTCATATTGCAGTGATATTGATTTTTCGTAGTAGATTTTATAGCTTGTTCAGGTTACTTTAGGCTTAGCGTATGTGCGTGGGGTATTTTTCTCGCGTACATACGTCGCCGACTCTCGTCGCGATTCCGTTTCCAAGTATTTGGGAAGCAGGGCGTGACACATACATCCACTTATGAATAAATAAGTGTTAATGAAAACTGATGGGGTATCAACAAACTACATTTACAGTGAGTCCCGTGTATACTCGGGACCATAGCCCAGGATTGTTCGGTGCTGACGCGGGGACCTGCCGCTGGCTGAAAGGAGAGGGAGGCACTATTTTTAAATATATATCAATATACCGGTATATCAGCCGAGATACCGTATTTTATCCAAATGATATGATAACTGTAAAATTTTATTGGGTATCATTTTAGATCCATATGGGTCGAAAATACGCCTTGTGACCACTATATCGATCGATATCCGAGATGAAAATATCTGATATATTGCTACGTGACGCATTTGAGGAGCTTCTATAAACACATTTGAGGAGCTTCTACAAAAAAGTAAGTATCACGTATGAGTCTATGATCAAAAACTTGCTTTAAATAGTTTTATATGATTTATGTAGGAAATCACATGTAATATCTTCATCCAAAAATGACGTCCAATTTGACATCCAGTATTTATTACCATATCACGATTTATCATCGGTATTTGGTATCTGGTATATAATGTTTTCGACCGATATATCACAATATCTGATATTAATACACTAGGGAGGTCATATTTATATGTACATTAGAAAGTATATATAATAAGTAGGGTGCCAACACACCCCTCGGAACATCTAGAGGCCCTCAGGTAGAACCGAAAGTTTTAGTTGCGCAACGTACCTATAGCCACATAAGCATGATCACAAATTGATATCCATCAGTTAACCCCATCCCCAGTGCAAGTTGTCTGATTATTACAGATTGGTTATGATTACTGATTTACAGGAAGTAACAGCATTATCAGAAGAAACAAGGGTAATACAATAGTCCATGTGTATAACAGGATATGAGGTGTCAATCTCCGTAGGTGATAATCAATATCAGGCAAGTAAAAATATACAGGTGATAAGTGTCAAGTGGTGTACAACAGTACAGGCAGTACAAGTAAACAAAGAGTTTACAACATCAATTAAGCAACCGATCATGCAAGCTAGAGTATGAAAACAGTGTAAAAGAATATTTCAAACTCTTCATAACTATAATTATAATAATAATAAATTAAGCTATCAAGCAAGCAAGCGCAAGATTAGACTGAACTGGACAGGTAAGTAAGAAAACAAACAAGCACGCAAACGAGGCTAGGCAAAACTGGACAAACAAACTGACAAGCAGAATTGGACAGGGCTAGATAAACAAATTGACAATCAGAATTAATCAGAGCTGATCAGACAAGCGGCCAAGCGAGTAAACAGTCAAGTGGGGATAAGTAGAATTGGACAGATAAGCAGGGCTGGACAAGGTTGGATAGAAAAGCAGACAAGCAGAGTTAGATAGTCAAGCAGACAAGCAGGGTTAAGTAATGTTGAACAGACAAGTAGGCAAGCAAGCAAGCAACCGGGACAAGGCAGGGCTCAGCAACAAGCAGACAAGTAGGCTTGAACAAGATTGGACAAGCAAGCAGGGCTAGACAAGGAAGCAGATAAGTGGGACCAGGAAAAACTGAAGAAACAAGCAGATAAGTGGGGCCAGTCAAGCTGAAGCAAAACAGGCCGTGTCGGCATCACACCGGGCACACGACAGAGCTTGGCTCCTAATAGAGTTTTGGCACAGTTTAGACGCTAACGTTGTTGGCCTAGAGGCCTTCCACTCTAGTTTTGATGATGATTAACTCATGTAGTTATGATACTAATAATCTTGTGACTTTAGTTTCAGATCTTTAATCAAGATATTAGTTGGTGATTAGCTTCAACAAAGGAGTTTTGAAGCCTTTCACTTGGTGATTCCAGAGCCCGAGCATCCAGATCATACATAGCACTCGTTGGAGTCTACCTCGGTGGATCTCGGAGTTTTGGATCGAGTCGGCTTGGAGACGGCGTTCTACAAGAAGACCTCGGTATCTTAGTTTAGTTTGTTTTAGATCCATGTGTAAAGATTAGATAATGTGATATGCTCAAGTTCACAATACATACACGTTTCATGTTTTGGATCCGATTTTTCGGTTTTTGGTTAACCGATATTGGTTTTCATGAATAGTTAGATCAAAACAAGTTTACATGATTTTATGTATTAGATAAGTTCTATATACATGCTTGCTTAACTTCCAAGACAAACTTATTTTAACTTACCTATTCATGTGGTTTAGGTTTTGTGTTTTGGTATTTTTAACAAAACATATTTTGGATATAAAAGACAAAAACAATGATATGTATATGTTTCATGTATATTGGACCTATGTCCATATGCAACATGCTTTATAGTGTTTAAGTATCATGCTTTTATATTTGGATGTGTTTTGGACAAAGTTTATTTGAAAAGTCTAAGTTTGGAAAAATACAGGTTTTGGTTCTCGGTAATTTTTTCATAACAAAAAATTGTTCAAAATGTTTAATATTTGTGTTGAAATTTTTAACACAAGTTTGTATATCAATGTAAAATAATAAAACTATTTTTGTGGATTTTTAGAAGATTTATGGGATTATCTAGAATATTTTTAAACCCAATTTTCTGACCCAGATATTGCCTTCTGCCAGGCTCTGACGGTCGACCGGCCGGTCGACCGGGCGGTCGACCGACGTGTACAAGCTGTGCATGTTGGACAGGCACTTGGGCGGTCGACTGGGAAAGAGAGCTTTGCTCTCTGTTTTTTGACGGTCGACCGACCGGTCGACCGCTGGCTTCCAACGGTCATTTTTTTGACCGTTGGCGGTCGACCGGGCGGTCGACTGCCAGCCGTCCAGGCTGACAGATCAGCCCCAACGGCAAGTTTTTTGTTGGAGGCTATATAAGCCCCTTTCTTTGGGATTTTGGTTAAGATTTTTAACAAGAAAAATTCCTACTCTCATGTGTTTATTCCAGCAAGTTTTCAAAAGGTTTTTGGTGCTTAAAGAGTTCATCTTTATTTGTTTCAAAAAGGGTTTTGGAAAATTTAAGAAAAAGAAAAGCTTTGGGATTGTGTTTTTGATCTTCATTGTATTCTTATTCTAGTTATTTTCCCAATAGTTTTCCTTGAGTTTTTGATTTCCAAACACTTGTTTTTCATTTGAGCTATATCATTCTATCCTCTCTATAGGATCACTTATTTTTGTGGAAAAAGAAAATTGGTTTGTGGTTGAGATATACCACTTGTTGTACCCTCCTTGATTTGTTGTATCCCTCTTTGGTAGAGGTTGATTTGAGTGGTGGCTTGCTCCCTCTTTCGTAGAGGTTGAGGTTGTGGTTTACTCCCTCTTAGTGAGGTGGAGTTGGTTGGTGTTTGTATCCCTCTTCGGTAGAGGTGGATTGGATTTGTTTCCTCTTCGGTAGAGGTGGATTGTAGTGTTTGTGGCCTCGATGGAGGTTATATTGGTTGAGAGAGGAGTTCGGTACTCCCTTTGTTGTATTGCCTCGGTGGAGGTATGGGTGTCCTTGGTGGAGGTTGTATTGGTTGAGAGAGGAGTTTGGTACTCCCTTTGTTGTATTGCCTCGGTGGAGGTGTGGGTGTCCTTGGTGGATAAGTTAGTGGACTAGAAATCCTTCTCGGTGAAGGCGGGGACGTAGAGCTCGGTGCTCGAACCTCAAAACACATCTTGTTGTTTGCGTTTGATCCATTGACTCTAAACTCTCTCTCTCTTTATTTGTGTTGAGCATTGTATCTATTCATATTGTCATATCATTTATATATGCTTGTGTTGTGCCTTGCATTGATTCATATTGCTTATTCATATATGCTTGATTGTGTTTGCTTGTGTGCCTCACTTGTGCTTAACCACGAGAGCTTCATATAGCGCCTCAACTCTTATTCAGAGGAATCAAGAGGAGTTAGTCCAGAGCCCTTCACGGGGAATTCGGCTACACTCGTTGGTTGCACTAAGTGTAGTTGCAATTTAGTTTTAATTTCCGCATTTAGTTCTAGATTAGCCTTATCACTTATTCACCCCCCCTCTAGGTGATTTACAATTGGTATCAGAGCCTCCGCTCCTGATATTTTGTTTAACCACTTAGGAGTGAGATCTTGTTTGCTAATCTATCATTTGCATTCGCACGTATATTTGTTTGCACACACTCATGGATTGCTTGTCACCTCCCATGTTCGATGTCTCCAACATTGACACATGAAAATTTAGGATATCCATGTATTTGAAAACCCTAGGTTTGCATGTTTTTCTTGCCGCTACCAAGAAATGTTATCTTGGTAACCGCAATCATATAGGGGCCAATGCACAAGCCCTTGAGGCTATTAGAAGCACGCTTAACAAATATGCTTGTTTCTAACTTTGATTCCGCCTTTACAGTGTGGAACAAGTTGACCACCTCCAAGCTACAAACGCCAAACATCATGGAGGATGAATCTAGTGGAGACGAATCCGAACAACGATGCTATATGGTCCAAGGGAATGACTCCCTTGAGGTACATTCGGATACTCAATTAGATAGTGCTAGCTCTTCATTTGATGATCATGATAGTATGAATGTTGATGATTTAAATGAAGAGTTATCTATTGTTTGTGAAAACCTCCTTGAAAAATATAAAGTTTTGAAAAAGAAAACTTGTAAATTAAATATAGAAAAAGAGGATTTGTTTTCAAAACTTGAGTTGGTTTTACAAGAGAAGATTGAGATTTCTAATGAAAGGGATTCATTGAAATCTAGACTTGAACTTGCCCTAAAAGAAAATGAAGTTTTAAAATCTAAAAATGATTGTGAAACAATTTTGAAGAAAAATGAAAACTTGTCTTCAAAAGTTAATTTGTTTTAAAAGAAAATGATTCTTTAAAAATGAAAATTGCTTCTATTTCTAAGGATTTAGAAATTTGTTTAAAGAAAAATGAATCTTTAAAAAATAATATTGATTCATATGTTTGCCATGCTAGGATAGCTTCACCTATTGCATACTCCACTTCTTCTCTAATTGAAAAAGATATAAATTTGCTAAAGAAGAATATGGATTGTTTGGGCTCCAGTTTGACCCAATGTGTTGTGAGCCATACACGTTTGGAATCTTTGTTTCAAAAGAAACAAGTTCCATTTTTGCATGCACACCCTCCACGGCATACACATGCTACTCACGGTCACCACCATCACACATTGTATGCTCATGTGTACACTTGTACACATTGTGGACGTAAGGGCCACCTTGTTAAATTTTGCTATGATCGTATACATGATGATAATTTAGCAACTAAATTTGTTTGGGTTAAGAAAGGTGCTAACCCCCATGGACCCAAAAGAGTGTGGGTACCAAAGACCACCCCTATTGTATTTGATGTAGGTGTGGGCTCTCGCATGACGTGAGAGTTGCGATACCTTGGAGTGGATGCGTTCCGAGCTTCATGAGGACTATTTGGATGCATCACTTTCAAGGGAAGTTTGGTGGGAGGACCACCTTGATTTGGAGAACTAGAGAGGTGCCTTCATCGGTTTTGGTATCGATCCCTAACTCCCGTTTATATTTACATACCTTCATATCATTGTTTATAGCATGTTTTGATTATTATGAAAATGCCATGATTATTAGATCATTGACATGCATGTATAGCTTTTGAGACACCCATGTTTAATATGGATCATTCTTTGTGTCCTCGCATATGTTTAGCTATTATGTATATCATAGGTCTAACAACATGTGGATTTACATAATGATCGGTTTATGTTTATCATGTTGATTTATGTCTTGTTTTATACTTCATGATTTGAATATATGTTTAAATGTTAGTTTTCATTAAGACTAGGATTTATACTTGTACATATAGTGGGCCACAAATAAACTTTTATATGTTTGGGCTTGAACGATTATTTGTACCCATTAAATGTGCTAGTATAGTCTAGTTTTGATGATTCATGCATTTAACTTGTATTCCTATTTTATCCATGTTTTTCATGTTTCTATGTTTAACTTCATGTATATGTCTATCTTGTCCAAACTATTGTTTATACATATACATCCTTTGAGCCACGTACCTTCATGCATATACATTTGTGGACTCGTTATGTTTGGATATGTATGTATACTTTAGTTTGTACTTGACATACATATGCCTTGAAGAAATCGAGTTTTGATGATTTTCATGTTTTTGAGGAATATTGAGTTTGAATATCTATTTTCATGATATGTTTCACATAATACTTGTTCACTCACCTTATTTATGGTTTCTCATGATTATACTTTCATGAGTATGTATGAGCTTTATAGATTTTGAGTGTTTAGTGACCATGTGATTTACATGTTTTTATGAAAAATAATTTTGTTTTATTCCTTACTTGAAGGATTTCGTACTAGTTTTCAAGATTTTCCATTTAACTAGTTGCGGTATTCTTTGTTATGGTAGAGTTTTTCAAACATACTTTATTTTTCAAACCTATTTTTGAAAACCCCTACCCTCCACGGGCGGCTGGATGGGAGTCCATGCCTTGTATGTTCTTTATTGAAAATCATTTTAAACATGAGCATGAATGGGTGGTAGGTAATATGAGATATACATTTGATATTATTGTTGTTTCAATTGGTATAATTGGATTCTTTCAATTGATATCAATATTGACATTTTTCTTGTATACTCATATATTGTTTTTGTGTATGTATGCTTTCTTTTGGTATCATCAATTTCGATTGGTATCTAATTTTTTCATACATATAGATGTTTTATTTGTGCGTACTATATCTCTATATTTTTCAAGCACAAATTTTGAGTTTGATAAGCTTGACTTTTTAATGCCTATCATGTTTCAATTGATGTTTCAATTGATATTTTAATAATGATGCATAAGCTTATGAAAAATAAAAATTTTTATCATCGTTTTATTTGGTATTTCATAAAGGGGGAGAAAACTCGTAATTTATCTTTCAATTGGTATTTTGTTTACCTTGATTTCCACTCCCTTACTTTATGATAGAAAATGATTTAAAAAAATTTTTTTTGAACAATAATTTCAGTTGGTATCATATGCTTAAAAGAATAACACTTTAAATTGGTATCAAGATTTTATTTGTTTTCTCAAAATTGGTATTAATACCTCATTTACTTTCATTGGTATGTATTGATCTATCTCTTTCAATTGGTATCTATGAAAATTTATTTTGGTATCATAAAATTTGATTTACTAAATTTTGTTTAATAAAAAAATAAAAAATAAATGTTTTTGATTTGCCTATATGTAATGGGAGCTTAACATCTCTTCTACATATAGATTCATGTTGAGTGTATCTTATATTGAGGAGCTTGACAACTCTTCTTTATGCGATACACGTGTATAGGGGGAGCTTCACATCTTCTCTTATACATTGCATATTATGCGTTATGTGAGTTAGGGCTTGTCATCCCTTCTTTATGTAATGCATATATGTAGGGAAGTTAACTTAGTGTCTTCCTCTTCATGAATGTATATTGCATATATTCTTATTATTGATTTGTTTGATTTCACCCCTTAGAGTATTTTATTGTTTCGAAAAAAAAGGGGGAGAAGAATTTGCTTTTATTGTTTTTATTTTTACTTTAACCCCTTTGTTGATGATTGACAAAAAGGGGGAGAAGTATTTGATATATATGCATGTTTTCCTTACTTTATCCATAAAGAAGGAGAAGTATTTTATGTTTATGCATATATGTTTTGGAGAAAAAGTATTTGAAAAGGATTTATGTTTATGCATACTTATCATGTATGTTTTGTTTTATTGGTATCAAGGAATTTAAAGTTTGATATGTTCATTGTTTTATGCATGCTTATGCATTTTCATATTTAGTATTCATTGCATATTTATATGTTTATTGTGATGCATGAGTTAAGGGGGAGCTTCTTTGAAGCTTAACTTTAATCCATGCATATATAACTCCATGAGTTTTGTCATCATCAAAAAGGGGGAGATTGTTGGCCCAGAGGCCTTCCACTCTAATTTTGATGATGATTAACTCATGTAGTTATGATTACTAATAATCTTGTGACTTTAGTTTCAGATCTTTAATCAAGATATTAGTTAGTGATTAGCTTCAACAAAGGAGTTTTGAAGCCTTTCACTTGGTGATTCTAGAGCCCGAGCATCAAGATCATACATAGCACTCGTTGGAGTCTAGCTCGGTGGATCACAGAGTTTTAGATCGAGTCGGCTTGGAGATGGCGTTCTACAAGAAGACCTCGGTATCTTAGTTTAGTTTGTTTTAGATCCATGTGTAAAGATTTGATAATGTGATATGCTCAAGTTCACAATACACACATGTTTCATGTTTTGGATCCGGTTTTTCGGTTATTGGTTTAATCGATATTGGTTTTCATGAATAGTTAGATCAAAACAAGTTTACATGATTTTATGTATTAGATAAGTTCTATATACATGCTTGCTTAACTTAATAGACAAACTTATTTTGACTTACCTATTCATGTGGTTTAGGTTTTGTGTTTTGGTATTTTTAACAAAACATATTTTGGATATAAAAGACAAAAATAATGATATGTATATGTTTCATGTATATTGGACCTATGTCCATATGCAACATGCTTTATAGTGTTTAAGTATCATGCTTTTATATTTGGATGTGTTTTGGACAAAGTTTATTTGAAAAGTCTAAGTTTGAAAAAATACAGGTTTTGGTTCTCGGTAATTTTTCAATAACAAAAAAATGGTTCAAAATGTTTGATATTTGTGTTGAAATTTTTAACACAAGTTTGTATATCAATGTAAAATGATAAAACTATTTTTGTGAATTTTTAGAAGATTTATGGGATTTTCTAGAATATTTTTAAACCCAGTTTTCTGACCTAGATTGCCTTCTGCCAGGCTATGACGGTCGACCGGGCGGTCGACCGACGTGCACAAGCTGTGCACGTTGGACAGGCACTTGGGTCGGTCGACCGGGCGGTCGACCGTAAAAGAGAGCTTTGCTCTCTGTTTTTTGACGGTCGACCGACTAGTCGACCGCTGGCTTCCAACGGTCATTTTTTTAACCGTTGGCGGTCGACCGGGCGGTCGATCGCCAGCCGTCCAGGCTGACAGATCAGCCCCAACGGCTAGTTTTTTGTTGGAGGCTATATAAGCCCCATTTCTTTGGGATTTTGGTCAAGATTTTTAACAAGAAAAATTCCTACTCTTTTGTGTTTATTCCAGCAAGTTTTCAAAGGTTTTTGGTGCTTAAATAGTTCATCTTTATTTGTTTCAAAAAGGGTTTGGAAAATTCAAGAAAAAGAAAAGCTTTGGGATTGGGTTTTTGATCTTCATTGTATTCTTATTCTAGTTATTTTCCCAATAGTTTTCCTTGAGTTTTTGATTTCCAAACGCTTGTTTTCCACTTGAGCTATATCATTATATCCTCTCTATAGGATCACTTATTTTTGTGGAAAAAGGAAATTGGTTTGTGGTTGAGATATACCACTTGTTATACCCTCCTTGATTTGTTGTATCCCGCTTTGGTAGAGGTTGATTGGAGTGGTGGCTTGCTCCCTCTTTGGTAGAGGTTGAGGTTGTGGTTTACTCCCTCTTGGTGAGGTGGAGTTGGTTGGTGTTTGTATCCCTCTTCGGTAGAGGTGGATTGGATTTGTTTCCCTCTTCGGTAGAGGTGGATTGCGGTGTTTGTGGCCTCGGTGGAGGTTGTATTGGTTGAGAGAGGAGTTCAGTACTCCCTTTGTTGTATTGCCTCGGTGGAGGTGTGGGTGTCCTCGGTGGAGGTTGTATTGGTTGAGAGAGGAGTTCGGTACTGCCTTTGTTGTATTGCCTCGGTGGAGGTGTGGGTGTCCTCGGTGGACAAGTTAGTGGATTAGAAATCCTTCTCGGTGAATGCGGGGACGTAGAGCTCGGGGCTCGAATCTCGAAACACATCTTGTTGTTTGCGTTTGATCCATTGACTCTAAACTCTCTCTTTATTTGTGTTGAACATTGCATCTATTCATATTGTCATATCATTTATATATGCTTGTGTTGTGCCTTGCATTGATTCATATTGCTTATTCATATATGCTTGGTTGTGTTTGCTTGTGTGCCTCACTTGTTCTTAACCCCGAGAGCTTCATATAGCGTCTCAACTCTTATTCAAAGGAATCAAGAGGAGTTAGTCCAGAGCCCTTCACGGGGAATTCGGCTACACTCATTGGTTACACTAAGTGTAGTTGCAATTTAGTTTTAATTTTCGCATTTAGTTCTAGATTAGCCTTATCACCTATTCACCCCCTCTAGGTGATTTACAAACGTGCTCGGCGTGGCTAACACTCGCGGCGAAGCGACATATGAACGTCCTGCTAACGCTCACGGCGGAGCCACACTCGCGGCGTAGTTAGACGCTCACGACGAAGCAAGTGTATGAACGCCATGCTAACGTACGTGATGAAGCCACGCTTACGGCGAAGCAAACTACGCGGCGAAGCAGCGTATAAACGTCTTGCTAGCACATGCGGTGAAGCTACGCTCAGGTGAGTTAGTGACAAAGCATTGAGTACTAAGCTCGCTAGCCGACAGAGCTAGAGAAACCCAGAGGTTTAAGCCAGGAGATTGGAGAATAGCTTGGAGGTTGAACCCGAAGGCTGGAGAAAAGATCAGAGGCTAATGACTACGAAGGGTCAACCAAATCTAATGTAATGCAAAATAACAGATAAAACACACCAACACGTAATTAACCGCCTACACTATTACAAATATCAATCCACAGATATGAACACATGCCCCCGGAGATACATGCACGACTACACCGATACAACAATCTCCTATAGATATAACAACGCCTATAGATACAATAATCACCTATACACAAATACAACATCGCCAACCAAATATACAACCAACCATAAATATCGATACATCAACTAACCCAAATACAAAACATGAACTCGCCAAAACACCGAAAGAATGTACTCGCCTATAACTGGTCTTGGGCACGACACTGAAACTCCAGGGGAACGCCAGAGACGTTGGCGTACACGCGCGCGAAGAAAGAAAGGAGGGAGAGAATTACATAGAGCTAGAGAGAGAAAGAGAAGAGAGGGGGAGAGAGAGAAAGAAAGAGAGAGAAAGAGAGAGGGTGTGAAAGAGAGGGAGAGAGAGAGGAGAACCATAATCAGAGAGACAGAGAGAGAATGAGGGAGAAAGGGAGAGAGTATAGAGAGAGAAAGGGAGAAATAGATAGAGATGGAGAGATAGGAAGGAGGGGAGAGAGAAAGGGGGCTTGTCGACTGGCATTGGGCAAACGGCGTCGCGGCCTGGGCGGGGGTCAGAGGGGTCGGCAGCTTGGAGGTGGTGGTGGCTAAGGAAGGGAGAAAGATGAGGGAGGGGAGAGATATGATAAAGAGAGGAAGTGTGAGAGAGAGGGAGGGAAGACCAGAGTGGGAGGCCACCGCCAGGGAGTTGGCTCCAGCCAGAGGCCATCGGAGAGGTGGTGGTCGCTGTCAGTTGGCTTGGAGGAGAGGGAGGAGATTATAACAGAGAGAGCGAGATTAGAGAGAAATTAAAGAGAGGGAGAGGGGGGTGGCCACCGGGAAAGGAGATGGCACCGGCATGGGCTAGCGGCAGTGGTTAGGTGAGGGAGAAAGAGGGAGATTGGAGAGGGTGAGAGAATAATTGAAGAGAGGTGAGTTCTTGAGAGAGACAGTTTTGGGAGAGGGGAATATGAAAGAGAGGGGGAGAGAGATCCAACAGAGATGGAGAGAGGGATAAGAGAAGAAGAAAAAGAAAAGAAGAGAAGAGAAGAGAAATGAAGAGAAAGGAAGAGAAGAGAAGGGAAAAAGAAAAAAGAAAACAAAAATAAAAGGAAGAGGAAAAAGAAAAAGAAAAAGAAAGAAAAAAGGAAAAAAAAAAGGAAAATAAAGTGGGGAAAAATAAGAAATTAAGAAAATTAAGAAAATTGGGAAATTCAGAAAAGAAAAAGTGTGGAGATGGGAAAAGAAAAAGAACATAATATTATTTTATTTGATCAAATTTTGACTAATTCATAAAAATCCCCCAAAATAGAAAATATTAACCTGATGAACATTGTGAAATCAGATTCAAAAAATTCAGTCCCATTTGTAAATTAAAAATTCTAAAATCAATCAGCGATACCGGTCGACACCAAATTTAGGAAATTTTGTAAAATAAATCAGAAAAATTCTAGAAAATTCTGAAAATACAAAATATTGAAGATTAATTGTAATATCTCCTAATCAATAATATTGTATTATTATTTTTTTAATATCTTATTTGGCTTTACCTGCCATTTTATTAAATTACACTATTTATAATATTATTATTAGATATACAAATTATTTCTAAGATTTTAACATTGACTTTATTTATTATTGCCATCGTCACTTATTAATATTTTTAATTACTATTACTATTAATATAATTTGTTATTCTTAGTAATGAGTTTTTCGTTATGATTATAATTATTATTGCTTTTGTTATGGTTATTTTAATTATTATTAGTAGTATTGTTAACTATTATTATTATTATTATGTATTGGTATTATTATTGCTAATTATTATTACTAGAGTATTATTATTAGTATTCTAATTATTATTATTTATTTCTATTATTACTTGGTTAGTTATTATTATTATTTATCATCATTGTTATTATTAATATTATTGCCTGAATTATTATTTTCCCTCCTTGATTTTTTTCCCATACCTATTTATCTAAACCCGAAACCCACCAACCAATAATCTATAACCCAAAACCCAATCCTCATAATCCTATCTTAATTCAAATTCAAATCCAAGATCTTAACTACCTAATCCAAACCCTATCTTATCAAATCTTTTCTTAAATCTTAACTAATCCTAATCTAAATCCTAACAATAATCATATCTATCCTAACTTACCCAAATTCAAATCTTATTTTCAAAATCATAACCTCAGTTAATTCTATCCTAACTACTAAGTCAAGCAGTTTGAATCTAATTGAAATTCTAATTTTTTTAAAATCCCTAATAATCTATAAAAAGCCTAAACTACTTCTTTTCTACCTCCCAAGAAAAACCATGACCCAACTCTCCTGACGTCCTTATTTCTTTTCTTCTTAAGTGAAGCATGAATGAAAAGGAATCTCGAAGTACAGAAATCGAGGAACATGCTAGGAGAGATCAAATTCAAATAAGTTATCTATCTTCTCACAATTTATTTGATTATTCTTATTGATGGCAAAACAGGTGAGAGTTTGGTTAGATATTAATGATTGATTAATTTGGAGATTTTTTATTAAAAGAACAAGGTATTGGACTTGGATTTGTTAGTAGACTCGATTGAGTTGGAGTTGACCTTGGGTTGAGGAGTAGACGCAAATTGGTTTGACCTGACCTAGTGGCATGTATATGCATAATTGATTAGTTACTTAAATTTTTGGATCTTGTGTTTAAACTTAATGGAAATAAGAGTGTATGATGGTCTTAATTAAGATTGTATAGTACTGATTGGTTGGATACAGATGAGTATATATTTTATATATTGGGACTTGGATATATCGATGACTTTGAGGATGTGAGTTTATTAAAAAATTTCCCAGATTATTCTATTCATGCCAGCTGGTCATTACTTATTCTGAATATCATGATTTACTTGAAGAACTTGAGTAATTATACATGACATTTACCTAATAACTATAGTGTCACTGTTAAGGAAAAATACTGTATACAGTAGCAACACTCTCATGTTATACTTGTTACATATCTGTAAATCACCTAGAGGGGGGGTGAATAGGTGATAATGCTAATCTATAAACTAAATGCGCTAAATGTGGAAGCTTAAAACAATTATTGCAAACACACTTCGTACAATCAACAAGTGTAGCCGAATTCCCCGTGAAGGGCTCTGGACTAACTCCTCTTGATTCCCCTAGATATGGGTTGAGGTGCTATGTGAAGCTCTTGTTGATTAGGTACAAGTGAAGCACACACAAGCAACCAAGCATATAAGGATAAGCAATATGAATCAAATGCAAGGCACAACACAAGCAAATAGATATGAATGATATGACAATAAGAATGATGCTATGCACAACACAAATGTAAAGAGAGAGAGAGTTAGAGAGACAATGGATCAAACACAAAGGCCAAGATATGTTTCGAGGTTCGAACACCTAGCTCTACATCCCCGCCTTCACCGAGAAGGATTTCTAATCCACTATCTTGTCCACCGAGGACTCCCACCGAGGGAATCTTCACCGAGAAGGATTTTTACGACAAGGGAGTACCGAACTCCTCTCTCAAACACCGCCTCACAACCGAGGGGTAGGCCCGTAGCCAAACAACAACCAACACCTTTACCGAAGAGGGTTACAAACCAAACTCCACCTCTCACTAGAGGGAGTAAATCACAATCTCAACCTCTACCAAAGAGGGAGCAAACACCAACCCAATACAACAACCTCAACCTCTACCAAAGAGGGAGCAACCAACAAATGAGGGTTTTTACAACAAGTGGTTACAAAGACTACAAACTCTCTTTCCTTTTTCCACAAAACAAGATCTTAATAGATTAGGATAGAAGATAGCTCAAGTGTGAAAAACAAGTATTTTGGAAATCAAATAACAAAGGAAAACTACTTGGGAAATCTCTTGTAAATGATAGAAATGAAAATCCAAATCAATATCCAAAAACCTAGTTTTCTTTGATTTTTCAAAACCCTAAACACAAATCAAATTGGAAGTTTAAAGCCCAAAACACTTTTGAAAAACTAAAATAAACTCTGGAGAAACACTATTTTCTTTCTTGTCAAAAGTCTTATCAAAATCCCCAAAGAGATGGGGTATTTATAGGCCAAACAGAAAACTAGCCGTTGGGCTGATCTGTCAGTCTGACAGAACTCCGGCCGACCGCCCCGGTCAATCGCCAACGGTCAAAAATATGACCGTTGGAGCAATCCGGTCGACCGCCCCGGTCGACCGCCCAGATACAGAGAGCAGACTCTCTGCTCCGGTCGACCATGACGGTCGACCTCCCAGATACAGAGAGCAAGGCTCTCTGGTCCGGTCGACCCGTCCGGTCGACCGGTCCTTGCCTGCCAGACGTGCACAAAACTGTGCACGTCGGTCGACTGTACCGTCGACCGACCTGGTCTGTCAGCCACAGACTGGGTCAGTTCCTGGGTAAAAACATTTTTGAAAATTCTTTTATCTCTTTTAAAATTACCATAAAAATTGTTTTATCATTTCATATTAAAAAAAACTTGTGATAAAAATTTCAAGACATATATCAACATATTCACATCATTTTTGTGTCTTGCAAATTTTATCAAAAACCAACACTTGTATTTTATCAAACTTGATTTTTCAACACATGAATAGGAAATTCAAAATAAGTTTGTTTAACAAGTTAAAGCATGTATGTATATATAGAATATATCTACTATACATAAAAACATTGTAAACTTGTTTTGATTAACTATTCATGAAAACACATATCAAAACCAAAACGTGTGTGTATTGTGCACTTGAGCATATCAACTATACTAAACTTTACAACATGAATCTAAACACACTAACTAAAGTAGGATACCTAAGTTTTCTTGACGATCTTCCATCTTCAAGACGACTTGCTCCCAAACCGTGATCCACCGAGTGCAAATGAATGATCTTTAAGCTTTGGCACCGGAATCATCATGAAAAGCTTCTAAACTCCTTGTTGAAGCCAATCACCAACTAATTATCTTGCTAATTGATCTGAAACTTAAAATCACAAGAATATTAGTAAACATAACTACATGAGTTAATCATCATCAAAACTAGAGTGGAAGGCCTTTGGGCCAACAATCTCCCCCTTTTTGATGATGACAAAACTCATGGAGTTATATATGCATGGATTAAAGTTAAGCTTCAAAGAAGCTCCCCCTTAACTCATGCATAAGAATAAACAATAAATAAATGCAATGAATGATCCTAAACATGATACCAATTTAAGGTATATAAACAAACATGAAACACATATCTTTACTGTTTTAGTGTTATGCATGAACATGGTGATTCCAAAACATGCATACTCAAAATATGTATGCATCAACATGCATAAAACACATAAATCATGCATAGGGGTGAACATTCTCCCCCTTTTTGTCAAAACTAAAAGGTGCTCTAGATACCAATTAAACTTAATAAACAATTAAACTTAATATATGTAAAAACACAAGTATGCATATAAAACATGTACCAATCATGCATATATAGAGAAGATGTTGAGTTTATATGCATGTTAAACTCTCAAATAATTCTCCCCCTTTTTGTCAATCATCAATAAAGGGGTAAAAACAAAAACAAAATAATAAATTTTTCTCTCCCTTTTTGTTTTAAATCAAGAATCAATAAAGGGTTAAACATCAAAACATTGATATCAATTAAAAATATATCAATGAAATGCATCTTGATACCAATTGAAAGTGACCATAAAAACAATCAATAAATGGTATATGCGATATACATTCATGAAGAGGAAGACGCTAAGTTAACTTCCCTACACATATGCATTACATGAAGAAGGGATGACAAGCCCCAATTCACATAACACATATTATGTAATGCATAAGAGGAGATGTGAAGCTCCCCCTACACACGTGTATCACATAAAGAAAGGATGTCAAGCCCCTCAATACAAGATACACTCAACATAAATCTATATGTAGAAGAGATGTTAAGCTCTCCTTGCATATAGGCAATATAAATAAAAACTTTTGAGTATTTTCTTTAAACACAATTTTGAGATATCAATTTGAAATTAAACATAAATCTTGAGTTCATAAACATAAATCTTGATACCAATTGAAATAATTATTCTTTTAAAAGTAAGTAAACAAAATTTTGATTTTGATATCACTTGCTTAAAATAAAAACTTTTAATCATAAAGTGTGGGAGTGAAAAGCAAAATACCAATTGAAATACAAAATCAATTTTTCTCCCCCTTTATGAAATACCAAAAGAAACATTGCGTAGGCTTGATACCAATTTAAAAATAATCAATTGAAATAGGATAATCATTAAGGTTTTCAAGCTTATTAAAATGTCAATTGAGATACCAATTGAAAATAAAGTTTTAAACTTAAGTTTTGGGTTATGCTAAGCTTAATTTTGCAAAAACTAAATTTTGTGCTTTAAACATGTAAACCAATTATAAAGCAAGCACACGAAAATTATATATATATGTATGAAAAGAGAATACCAATAGACATTGATATTAATTGAAGTGAAGCATACATATATAGAAAATAAAATATGAGTAATATACTAATTGTAAAATAATAATGTAAATCATGTATATACTCATAACCTATACCTCCCAATCATAATTCAAGTTTTAAATGATTTTCAATGTAAAGCATACATGAACATGATCTCCCATCCATCCGCCCGTGGAAGGTAGGGGTTTTCAAAAATAGGTTTGAAGATTAGAGTTTGTTTGAAAACAACTACCATAATGAAGAATACGAACTAGTTTAAATGGAGAAACTTGTTAACTAGTACGAAATCCTTCAAGCAAGGAATAAAACAAAGTTGTTTTTCATGAAATAAGAAATCCACATAATAATCAACACTCTAATCCAATTAAGCATAAATATGACTCATGAAAACAAAGCATGAGTAAATAATAAATGTGAGCGTACAAATAAAATGTGAAGATCATAATCAAGAAAATATTCAATTTAGCTCAATATTCCTTAAAACACGAAAACACGAAAATCATCAAAACTTATTTAATCTTCAAGGCATATGTATGTCTTATACAAACTAAGGTATACATACATATCCAAGCACAAACGAGTCCACAAAAATGAAGTCACGTGGCTCAAAGAGGATGTATATGTATAATCAATAGTTTGGATAAAATGGACATATACATGAAGTTTAAACATAGATACATAAACATGAAAAACATGAAAATCATGAAAAACTAAATTTTCATTAAAACAGATTTCATTTCAAGGTATATGTATGTTTTGTCAACATAATAAGTATACATACATATCCCTAAACACAATTGAGTCCATATATATAAATTTGCATGAAAGGCAAATGACTCAAGGGGTATACATGTATATCTTAAAGTTTGGCAAAAATACACATATACATGAAATGAAAACTCATAACCATAAAACAAATTCAAAAATAGGAATACAAGTTTAAAATGCATGAATCATCAAAACTAGACTATACTAGCACATCTAATGGGTGCAAATAAGCATTCAAGCTCAAACATATATAGATTTATTTGTGACCCACTATATGTACAAGTATATATCCTAGTCTTAATGAAAACTAACATTTAAACATGTAATCAAATCATGAAGCATCAAAACAAGATATAAATCATCATGAAAAACATAAACATGATTATTAGGTAAATCCACATGTTATTAAAGCTATGATAAACATGATAGCTAAACTATGGTGAGAACACAAAATAATAGTCCATATTAAACATGGGTGTCTCAAATACTATACATGTATGTCAATGGTCTAATAAACATGGTATTTACATGATAATCACTAAACAACAAAACATGCTATAAACAATGAAATGAAAGCATGTAAACAATAATAAGGAGTTAGGAATCGTTACCAAAACCTAGAAGGCAACTCTCCTTGTCTCCAAAACATGGTGGTTCTCTCCACTAAGCATCCCTTGAAAGTGATGCATCCAAATGGTCATCATGAAGCTCGGAACGCATCCACTCCAAGGTACAGCTACTCTCACGTCATGTGAGAGCCCACACCTACATCATAAACAAGTGGGGTGGTCTTTGGTACCCATACTCTTTTGGGTCCATGGGGGTTAGTACCTTCTCTAACCCAAACAAATTTATTTGCTAAATTAGAAATATGTATTCTATCATAACAAAATTTAGCAAGGTGGCCCTTACGTCCACAATGTGTACAAGTGTACACATGAGCATACGTGTGATGGTGTCCGTGAGGAGCATGTGTATGCCGTGGAGGGTGTGCATGAATAGATGGAACTTGTTTCTTTCGAAACAAAGATTCCAAACGTGTATGACCAACAACACATTGGCTCAAAGTGGAGCCCAAACAATCTACACTCTTCTTAAGTAAAGATATATCATTGTTAATTAAAGAAGAAGTGTGGCATGCAATAGGTGAAGTGTGTGATACTACCCTAGCATGGCAAACATGTGAAGACATATCATTTTTCAAAGAAATATTTTTCTTTACACAAATATCTAATTCTTTTGTAATAAAATCAATTTCTCTTTTCAAAGAATCATTTTCTTTCAAAACAAATTCAACTTTTGAAGATAAAGCATTGTTATTTTTCAAAACAACATTACAATCATTTTTAGATTTTAAAAATTCATTTTCTTTAAGTGCAAGGTCTAATTGAGATCTCAATGAATCCCCTTTCATTATAGACCTCAACCTTCTCTTGCAAAACACAATCAAGTTTAGAAGACAATTTTTCATTTTCTTCTTTTAAAACATGATTCTCATTTTTCAATACTTTGTATTTAGAAATCAAATTTTCACAATTTTTAGCAAGTTCATCATTCATAGCTTATGCTTCTAAACATTCATTGCAATATGAATTAGAACTAGCATCTAGTTGAGTGTCCGAGTGTACCTCAAGGGAGTCATTCCCTTGGACCATGAAGCAATGTTCTTCGGACTCATCTCTTCTAGATCTTCCCCTCCTTTCAATAATCTTTGGTAGCTCGGGAGAAGTCAAAATGCTCCAAACTGCAAAAGCCAAATCATAATGAGCAAACACATGTAAATAATCTTTATGAAGTGATGCTCTAAGTGTTTTAAGGGCTAATGCATTTGCCTCTATATGCTTGCTATTACTAAGGTATGATTCCTTGATAATGGCAAGGTGAGCCTTATGTCCTAGGGCTTTCAAATAGCTACTCATCATGACCTTCCAAATCTCAAGTCTAGAAATATCAAACATAGGAGGGCTATCCATGAGTGCAAACTATATGTGTGCAAACACGCAAATGAAAATGATAGATTAGCAAACAAAATGATCTCACTCCTAGGATGTTAAGCCTAAGTATCAGGAGCGTAGGCTCTGATACCAATTGTAAATCACCTAGAGGGGGGGTGAATAGGTGATAATGCTAATCTATAAACTAAATGCGCTAAATGCGAAAGCTTAAAACAATTATTGCAAACACACTTCGTACAATCAACAAGTGTAGCCGAATTCCCCGTGAAGGGCTCTGGACTAACTCCTCTTGATTCCCTAAGATATGGGTTGAGATGCTATGTGAAGCTCTTGTTGATTAGATACAAGTGAGGCACACACAAGCAACCAAGCATATAAGGATAAGCAATATGAATCAAATGCAAGGCACAACACAAGCAAATAGATATGAATGATATGACAATAAGAATGATGCTATGCACAACACAAATGTAAAGAGAGAGAGTTAGAGAGACAATGGATCAAACGCAAAGGCCAAGATATGTTTCGAGGTTTGAACACCTAGCTCTACATCCCCACCTTCACCGAGAAGGATTTCTAATCCACTATCTTGTCCACCGAGGACTCCCACTGAGGGAACCTTCACCGAGAAGGATTTTTACAACAAGGGAGTACCGAACTCCTCTCTCAAACACCGCCTCACAACCGAGGGGTAGGCCCGTAGCCAAACAATAACCAACACCTCTACCGAAGAGGGTTACAAACCAAATTCCACCTCTCACTAGAGGAAGTAAATCACAATCTCAACCTCTACCAAAGAGGGAGCAAACACCAACCCAATACAACAACCTCAACCTCTACCAAAGAGGGAGCAACCAACAAATGAGGGTTTTTACAACAAGTGGTTACAAAGACCACAAATTCTCTTTCCTTTTTCCATAAAACAAGATCTTAATAGATTAGGATAGAAGATAGCTCAAGTGTGAAAAACAAGTGTTTTGGAAATCAAATAACAAAGGAAAACTACTTGGGAAATCTCTTGTAAATGGTAGAAATGAAAATCCAAATCAATATCCCAAAAACCTAGTTTTCTTTGATTTTTCAAAACCCTAAACACAAATCAAATTGGAAGTTTAAAGCCCAAAACACTTTTGAAAAACTAAAATAAACTCTGGAGAAACACTATTTTCTTTCTTGTCAAAAGTCTTATCAAAATCCCCAAAGAGATGGGGTATTTATAGGCCAAACAGAAAACTAGCCGTTGGGCTGATCTGTCAGTCTGACAGAACTCCGGTCGACCGCCCCGGTCGACCGCCAACAGTCAAAAATATGACCGTTGGAGCAATCCGATCGACCGCCCAGATACAGAGAGCAGACTCTCTGCTCCGGTCGACCGTGACGGTCGACCGCCCAGATACAGAGAGCAAGGCTCTCTGGTCTGGTCGACCTGTCCGGTCGACCGGTCCTGTGCCTGCCAGACGTGCACAAAGCTGTGCACGTCGGTCGACCGTACCGGTCGACCGACCTGGTCTGTCAGCCACAGACTGGGTCAGTTCCTGGGTAAAAACATTTTTAAAAATTCTTTTATCTCTTTTAAAATTACCATAAAAATTGTTTTATCATTTCATATTAAAAAAAACTTGTGATAAAAATTTCAAGACATATATCAACATATTCACATCATTTTTGTGTCTTGCAAATTTTATCAAAAACCAACACTTGTATTTTATCAAACTTGATTTTTCAACACATAAATAGGAAATTCAAAATAAGTTTGTTTAACAAGTTAAAGCATGTATGTATATATAGAATATATCTACTATACATAAAAACATTGTAAACTTGTTTTGATTAACTATTCATGAAAACACATATCAAAACCAAAACGTGTGTGTATTGTGCACTTGAGCATATCAACTATACTAAACTTTACAACTTGGATCTAAACACACTAACTAAATTAGGATACCTAAGTCTTCTTGACGTTCTTCCATCTTCAAGACGACTTGCTCCCAAACCGTGATCCACCGAGTGCAAATGAATGATCTTTAAGCTTTGGCACCGGAATCATCATGAAAAGCTTCTAAACTCCTTGTTGAAGTCAATCACCAACTAATTATCTTGCTAATTGATCTGAAACTTAAAATCACAAGAATATTAGTAAACATAACTACATGAGTTAATCATCATCAAAACTAGAGTGGAAGGCCTTTGGGCCAACAATATCCTGTTAAACCGGTATCCTGTTCACTGACATTATATATCCTGTTATACGGGTATCCTGATTACACATGTTGGCGTGGTTACCGTGACTATCACCGAGTTATTCCAGTAATCTAAGTAACATGCACATTAAATAATCTTGATAAACTATTGGCATGATATTAAACAACTTACACTGGGATTGGAGAAATTGATGGAGGAGACAGCGTCTGTATTTTGGATAGACCTAGGATATAGGTTGCCAACCGAAAGAGGGTTCCACTGCAGGGTTATTGGGGGTGACTGGCACCCCGTCCTGTTCTTGTTCCTGTTATACATATTCCTGACTACCTTGCAGTAGGGCCTGGTTCAGTGTCATGAGTCTGGGCTGTGGTCCCGGATATGTATAGGATCCACCTATAGTATGGACAATGTCTCCAACCAATCAGTTTCAATAATTGAGGACCTCGATTGTTACGTGTGATAGGCGTAGTATGGGATGTATTTATTACATGTGGCAATTGGTGTTCGCTGACATAATAATAATAATAATTTGTTCATAGTGTACTGTAATTGATTGTCTTTGCCTGATACATGTATGTATGTTGGACACCAGATGTTGCACTTGACCTGATTGGACATCTGACCCTAGTACTGACTGACTATACCCGCTTGATATATAGATCGTGATAGACACCTGATTTTATACCTGACTGGTCGCATACTCTACAGTGTGTTATCTACATTACTATTTATTTACTTTATTCATGCCATTTCTTATTCCGATATATATATATTTTCTTTATCTGCCACATGTTATATGCACACGCACTTTCCAGTTTATTCTTGCACATTCATTAGGAGTTCTGACTCCCGGATTTGCATATTCAGATTTATGGTTATTTATTTCTGATCAGGTTTTTTGAGAGGATCACAAGCATCTTGAGGAGCCAGAGTTCTCTCTTACTCGATCATCTTTTCTTGGTACTTTCTGTCTCTTCTATATTCCATCGCTTTTATGATTCTATGTATTGAACTCATTCTTATTCCATTTCCTTTTCATATGTCATCATGTGTGGATGTTTTTATGTGACATTACAGTGATATTAATATATAAAACTGAAACAGGGCGTGACATTAATATATAAAACTGAAATAGGTCCAATCTAACAACTCAGAAGATCAAATCAAATAGTATCACTGTATAAAAGAAAGAGATAGGGTCTTATACCAATTAATAATAAATATAATAATAATAATAAAATAGATACGAGAAAAATATAAAAATATGAGCGAAAATTGGGACACGTATCCGGGTACATATTCCGAGAACAGGGTGTTAGAAGTTTGTTTTGTAGTTTTTTGTTAAACAAATTCTCAATGTCACACTCACACCATATGAGTTTGAGGGGGATGTTGGAATCCTAATAGTATTTGAAGTCGTAGGCACATAGTAATATTCTAAGTAATAGTTTGAGTATGACTTGGTTTGTATGGGTTTATACAAAGAGAGAATTGTTCATGACAGTGTAATTGTATATTTTTAATACTTCTAAATATCAATTAAAGATGTAGCCCTTTATAGTTTAACAAGTATTTGAAAGTGATGCAACTAAATTCTTTATTTTTTTATTATTATTGTTATTTTGGGGGGGGGAGGTGTTGGGTTGAAAAAGGACTTCAAGGACATTGGGGTCAACCTTCTTTTGGAGCTAAACAGTGGGAAGTTTCCTTACAATTAATAATGCTTCAATGGAACATAAGGAAAATACAAAAGACTCGGGTACAAAATTATATCAAGTTTCAGGAGTCGGGAAGCAAAGTTCACAAACAAAAGGAGTTGAACAATCAACCCACAAACTCAAGTATTATGTAAGGAATGTTACTGTACCCGTGCTTCGCAAAATCTTGTTGGTAACTATACGCAATTCTTTATTCTTACAACAAATGAAGAAAGTGCCATAACCCAAATCCAAAAGCTATTCTTAGCAATTTGCATCACGGATATATGTGAATTTAACTGCCAATCATCAGTGGGATGTACATTGCCAAAGCTGTCAGAGAAATTTTCGTTGTCTACTCTGTTTACATCTAGATTAACATTGTAACATCTAAACATTGTTTTTTTCTGGCAAATTTCCAAGTTCATTATGATGCTCTAGAACCACAGGAAGATCATCAGCTGCAGGGTCTGGAGCAGTTCGTTTCAAAGATGTAGAATGTCTGCGAGAAATCTGACGCACCTTCATGCTTCTAAAGTGCTTAGACCCCCACAATTTCATTCGCGTGCGTGTTTGATGCCCATATCTTGGAAACAAGCGAGCCTTGAAGATGAACAATACACTCGTAGAAGCTGCACCGATAAAAAGGAACAATGCCCAAAAGCTCTCCAGTCCTAGCCTGTCAGTGTCTCTGGTCATGTCTGAGCTAGGACAACTCGTAAAGGATATCGAGAACCACTTGTTTTCCAATTGTTTGAGTGCCCCATTCTCCAATAATTGAAGTATGGCGTGCGAGAAATCATCAGCTAATGGCGAACCTTTTGGAAATACCTGATGAGAGAAATAATTACAGTAAAAAAATTGATTGGTAACTTTAAGTTACACTCGATTACTCTATTTATATTTGGACTATTTTCAAATTTGTTAGACAAATCATATAATCATATTTATGTCAATTAATCCATGCAACAAAAAGGTGGGAGAAACTAGAGTTACTCACGAAGCCCAAGCCGCCAAGATTATAAGTTTCTCCATACACAGTGTAACCATCATGTTCTGCGAGAAACACTCGCAGGCTTTCTGTCTCGAGATAAGCAGACTTGATTGTTCCTCTTTCGAAGGCTTTAGCATAGTCATCTAGACTATCAATCTTCACAATCTGTTCCTTCATGTATCCGAGTGCATGTTGCAGATAATTTCCAACAAACGAGTCCCGATCACAGCCAACCTTGTCATCACGCAAAACAGGTTCATATTTCTTGGAGTTCAGAATTGAGGTGAGGCTTGCTGTGAAACTTGACGTCAAGATCATGGCAACAAAGAACCACACCATTATTACAGCTTTGGTATAGTAGCTATGGAGACTTCCTGTTAAGTGCGAAGAAAGTTAAAGTTTGAATAGACTACTAAATAAGAGGAGACAATGAGAAAATAAAAGATCAAAAACTTCAAAGCATGGAAGATTGAAATGGCAGAGCAAATTGACGAGTAGTGGTGCCTACAATGCTAATCTTTGAGTCAATTGTCTTCCATTATTATTTATGTATTTGATGTTCTTATGTGTTTGTTTATTTATTTATTTTGTTATGATTAGGGAAGTCCCTTTCTGCACCATCTGTGATTTTTAGTATTATGGAACTTGTTAATTATGATTTCATCTTTTACCCAAAAACATTGAATTCTGAAATGGAAAGAATAGTCACCCCCCGCGTTTGATAACAAAACACAAAAGGCTGTGGTAAAAAACGTGCTATAGTACCCATATTTTATGTGTATTTTTTACTTTGTTTCGATAAAGGCTTTTTAATGAAACACGAGTAGATAAACCCATCATTTTTCCTTAAAAAATAATAATGATGATAATGAAGGACTTGGGGCACCATCCCAAAAGACTAGCTGTTAAGTGGAGTTGCCCAAATCCTTATAAACCCAAGACCATCCCCACGTCTAGCCCATCTAGCCGATGTGAGACTATTTGTTCGACCCAAATCCCAACATTCCCCCCTCGAACAAAGAGCCATTGCAAAGGAGTACCACTGCCAAATTTCTCGAGAGCCCAACATTAGCTTTAGACGGGCCTATGCGCCTTTTTGCGCTAGTGGGGTGGCCAGGCCCATTGCGCCTTTGCGCCATTGGGGGATCTACATCGTCTGGGGTGGCCAGGCCCATTGCGCTTTTGCGTCATTGGGGGATCTACTGTTGTGCGCCAACAACAACCTCACAGAGGAAACCCTAGATCTCCAATGCACGAAGAACTGTACCAATAACAGCACAAACACCAATCACAGAGAAAAGCACAGAAACACAGATTTAATGAGGTTCGGCCTTGATGCCTACGTCCTCGGGGCAAGAAAGGGGAGGGTTTTTATTGATTTCTACAAATCAATACACTTACAGCAATGGGGATCGGGAAAGTTCTGCCTCTGCTCTACTCTCCTCCACAATCGCACACAAACCCTTCTACAAGATCTCTGCCAGAGACTAACCCTAGAAATTCAACACAGCCTTTAAATAGGGTCCAAAACAACCCTTTCCGCAAAACAGTCAGACCCGACTGTCGGTCGACCGGCGGTCGACCGACCCTATGCATCGGTCGACCGGGCCGGTCGACCGTGCCTAACCGAGAGTTAGGCACTTTCAGTCGGTCGACCGCCCGGTCGACCGATCTCTTCCTCTACCCTGTGCATGTCAGCATGCACGTCGGTCGACCGGGCCGGTCGACCGAGCTGCTGCTTCTGCCGACGGTCGACCGGGCCGGTCGACCGTACTCCTGTTCTGCTGTTTTGCTGCTGCTGATTTCTGGATTCCTTCTTTGTCGACTTCCTCGACCACCTCCCCCTACAATTCTCCACCTCGGTGAAGATTTTTTCAAAATCTGAGCCGATCTCCAACGTACCCCAGTCTATCACCTGGCGAAATCGACAAACGATCTCGGCGAAATCGACACACGATCTCGGCTTGCGCGCACCGGACGAAATTGACACACGATCTCGGCGAAATTGACACACAATCTCGGCTTGGAATCTGTAGCTCAGCTATCCACTGGAAAGCACCGCACATGCCTTCCCTGCACTTTACCTTAGGAGAACTTCCATACATGCCGATCACCATACTGTGGCTCCTCTCCGCAACTTCACGACCTCACGAAGACTTCCACACGAGCCAACACTGATTCTCCAACTGACTAGCTTTATCTAGTCTACCTGTCTTCCACTGACGGTCAAACCAAGTCTGCGTAGAGCACACCAAACATCATCGGCTTCAACTGGATGCACACCACTGCTTATGCAAGCTCAACATCTTCTCTCCGAAAGATCAACCTGTTCATCGAGATCACAACATCTCACCTCTACGTGAAGTCCAACTAGCCACAAAGCTTTACCTCTACGTGAAGCCTCTCCACCTCTACGTGAAGTTCCATCGGCCACAACTCTTCACCTCTACGTGAAGTTCCAAACAGCTTCTCGAGAACCCAAATAGTTTCATATGGGTTGCATCATCAAATGGCTGTGCCTTTACGGCTGCCTACGTACCTTGCCCAAAGGATCAAGCCAACCGTAGTTCATTAAAATGAGCTTCATCAAGCTCAAACACTTGTACCTGTATCTGCAGCAGCAAACCTGTCTGACTGAGTCATATGAACCTCCTCACGACCATCATGGAGAACAACGGCCTTCAACTTGAGCTTGTCGCGATCACAAGCTTGAGATTCATGCTTCTTTCTCCACAAGTGTGGTTTCACCTTGATTCCAATATCTGCATACAACTCGACATCCTCAGCAATGTCTTCAACCTGTTCAGCACCAACCTTGGTTTCATGATCTCCACCCGGTGTCACATCCGGTGAAGTCTCCTCTAATGTCGAACCAACTGGAGATGATGGAGTAGCATCAACCTCCACCCGCTGCGATCCTTCCTTGGTCTCCGTCCTCTCCACCTGCTGAGAGACGGTGGACTTCAACACTGAAGTCTCTCCAAACGTGACATGCCTACTCATCACGATCTTCTTGTCTTCGGGGTCCCACAACCTGTAGCTATTCCTTTTGACACCCAAATACACAAACATCTTTGCTCACGGATTCACTTTACCATTCTTGGCACTGAAGTAGGTCAGACTTCCAAATTCCCGCAGCAAACCATGATCTTGAGTAGCTTTCTCAGACTAAATTTTCATTGGAGTTTTACCTCCTATTGCAGTCAATCTATTCATGAGATGACTAGCATACTCAGTCGCCTCAGCCCAAAATGACTTGTCTAATCCTGCATTAGACAACAACCTTCGAACCTCCTCCAGCAAGGAACAGATTACTTCCTTAGCCAACCCATTTGTACCTGTTGTGAAGTGAGTAACAATTCCTGTGTTCTGGCCAAATCGTAGGAATTGGTTCATGTCCTTTACAACATTACCAATCTTTAGCTCCTTAATCTTCCTACCAAACTGCCTCTCCATTCTTCCTCTCCACTTCACCAATATATCTAGGGCTTCACTACTTTTTCTCATGGGATATATCCAACAATGTCTAAATACACTATCAACAAACGAGACAAAGTACCTGTGACCTCCAAGCGATGCCGTCTTAGTAGGTCCCCAAATGCACATGTGAACACACTCAAGAAGTCATTCTTTGCGGTGAGTACTGGTGCTAAATTTCACCTTCTTCTTGTCCAGAACGTTGTGTTCACCTTCCAACGTGCAGGTAGCAGCACCTTCCAATGATTCCTTCTTTGCAGGAGCTCGCAAAGACTTTTCTTCTTCTTGTCCGACCTTTTCCTGCCAGACCTCCGGGCAACCATCATCTGAGGAACTGGAAGTCTCCACCTGATCTGTAATCGTACTACCCTTTAAGTAGTAGAGATTGTCTCGGCGGACGCCCTTCATCACCACCACCGATGTGCACGAGGATGTGCACATGACCAGCCACTTCTGCCGGTCGACCGCGCGATTGACTGACTGAACGCACCCTACTCTCGGGTGGGGGCCGGTCGATCGGGCAGTCGACCGTTGGCTTTGGCCCGGTCGACCGAGCGGTCGACCGGAGTCACAACAGTCAGAAATATGACCTATAGCCGGTCGACCGGGCGGTCAACCGGAAGGGTAGTTTTGCCCTTTCCAGAACTGCCAACGGGCAAATTTTGAGGGGTTATAAATAGACTCCCTCTTGAGTTGTTTTCACCAAGTTTTTAGAGAGCAAAAATTCCCATCTTTACAAGTGTTTAACAGCAAGTTTTTAAAAGAGTTTGGGCTTAAAGATTTTATATTTATTTGTTTTAAAGGGTTGAAAAATTCAAAGAAAAAGAGAGCCTCTGGGAATTGGTTTTTGATCTTCATCTATACTACTATCTAGAGTTTTTCCCAAGAGTTTTTCTTTGTGATTTTTGATTTCTAATCTCTTTATTTTCTCACACTTGAGCTATCTATCTATCCTATCTATTAGGATCTTGTTTTGTAAAAAAATTGGTTTGTGGTTTGTTGAGACCACCAAGAGTTGTAACCTTTCAATTGCTTTAGCTTTGAGCCTTTCCCTCTAAGTGTAGAGGAGGTTGTGCAATTGGGTTTGTTGGTATCCCTCTAAATGTAGACGAGATTGTGGTGAAGTTTTGTTGTATTGGTATCCCTCTAAGTGTAGAGGTGATTGAGATTGGTGCTTGATTTTGAGCTTGTCCCTCTAGTAAGAGGTGATTGTGTTGGCTTTGTGCCTATCCCTCTATTGAGAGGTTGATTGTTGGGTGGCTTAGTACCTTGCCCCTTGTGTAGAGGTTGTTGTTGATTGAGAGAGGAGTTGTGTACTCCAAAGTTGTATTACCCAAATCCTCAGTGGAGGTTCCCTGTGTGGGAAGTCCTGTGTGGACGATATAGTGGAAATCCTTATGTGTGAAGGCGGGAACGTAGAGCCGGGTGCCGGGTGCTCGAACCTCGAAACATATCTTGTTGTTTGCGATTGATCCACTATCTCTAAACTCCCTCTTATTTACCTTGCATTGATTCATATTGTTCATATCATTCATATATGCTCGATATTTTTTGTGTGCCTCACTTGTGTTGAACCAAGAGAGTTTTATATAGCACCTTAATTCTTATTTAGAGGAATTTAGAGGATATAGTCCAGAGCCCTTCATGGGGAATTCGACTATACTCTTTGGTTACATTAAGTGTGTTGCAATTAGTTTTTAATTCTGCACTATTTATCATTAGATTAGCCATACACCTATTCACGCCCTCTAGGTGTACTTACAATTGGTATCAGAATCTACGCTTCTGATATTACATTTAACCACCTAGGAGTGAGATCTTGGTTAGCTAATCTAGATTTGCATCTACACACACTCATGAATTTCATGACCCCTCCTATGTTTGATGTTTCTAACATCGATGTATGGAAGCTTAAGATGAGTATGTATCTCAAGACCCTAGGAATGCATGTTTTCCTTGTCGCTACCAAGAAATCCTATCTTGGTAATAACAAGCATATAGAGGCCAATGCACAAGCCCTATAGGCACTTAGGCAAGCATTAAGCGAAGAATATTTATCTATAGTTTCTCATTGTGATTCCTCTTTTACAGTGTAGAACACTTTGACCTCTCCCGCGCTATAAACGACGAAATATGTGGAGGAGGAATCTAGTGGAGACGAGTCCGACCAACCTTGCTACATTGTCCAAGGGAATGACTCCCTTGAGGTAAACTCAGATACTCAACTAGATAATAGTACTAGTTCTTCTGGAGTTGATTATGTTGATATCGATGCTCTTAATGAAGAACTATCTAATGTTTGTGAAAAATTAGTAAAAAAAATATAAACTTTTGAAAAAAAAAAGTTTTACATTAAAAGAAGAAAATAAAAATTTGTCTTCTAAACTTGATATTGTTTTGCAAGAAATAGATGAGATTTCAATTGAAAGGGACTCATTAAAAATCCCAACTTAAACTTGCCAAAATGAAAACAAGATCTTAAAAGTAAAATGATTGCAATGATGTTCTTGAAGAAAATGAGGCTTTTAAACTTGATTTTGTTATAAAGAGAATGAATTATTAAAACTAAAAATTGCTTTAATTTCAATGAATTTGGATTGTGTTTCAAAAGACAATAATCTTTGAAAATAATTTTGATTCACATGTTTGCCATGTTACTATACCTTCACCATCTAGTGTACCTATTGCATGCTCCACCTCTTCTTCAATTATTGAAAACGATATACCTATGTTAAAGAAGAGTGTTGATTATTTGGGCTCCACTTTGAGCCAATGTGTCATGAACTACACACGGTTGGAATCCATGTTTCACAAGAAACATGCTCCTCCTATGCATGCATACAAACCACGGCATACACATGCTTCCCACGTTCATACACATAACACCATGTATGTTCATGTGTACACATGTACACATTGTAGACGTAAGGGCCACCTTACAAAGTTTTGTTATGATAGAATACATAATGTAAATTTTGCAAATAAGTTTATTTGGGTTAGGAAAGGTGCTAACCCCTATGGACCCAATAGAGTATGGGTACCAAAATCTATCCTATTTTATTTGATGAAGGTGTGGGCTCTCACTTGACATGAGGCATTGGTGCCATGATGGTGGATACGTTCCGAGCTAAACGGTGACCATTTTGGATGCATCACTTTCAAGGGGAGTTTGGTGGGAGGACCACCATGGTTTGGAGATATAGAGATTAGCCCTAATGGTTTTGGTAACAATCTTTAACTCCCTATTTATGTTTACATGCTTTTAGATTATTGATTTTTAGCATATTTTAGTTTTTCATGATTTGTATATTAGATGCCATGATAATTATACTTATGACATACATGTATAGTATTTGAGATACACCCATGTTCATATGGATCCATATTTTTGTGTTCTCACACTTATTTAGCTATTGCGTATATCATAGATCTAAGACATGTGCATTTACATAATGATCATATTGATTTATGTTTGTTTTATGCTTCATGTTTTGATTACATGTTTAAGATGTAGTTTTCATTAAAACTTGTGTCAATACTTGTACAACTAGTGAGCCACAAATTGATTATTATATATTTGTACTTAATTGTTCATTTGTATCCATTAGATGTACTAGTATAGCCTAGTTTTGATGATTCATATATTTTGACTTGTATTCCCTATTTTTCTTACATATTTTTCATGATGATATTTTTAGCTTCATGTATATGTCAATTTTGCCAAAACTTTATATATACATGTATACCCTTGAGTCATTTGCCTCTCATGCAAATATTTTTTCATGGACTCATTTGTGTTTAGGGATATGTATGTATACCTTTAGTTTTGACAAAACATACATATGCCTTGGAGTCAGTATTGTTTTGATAAAAATTAAATTTTCATGTTTTTCATGTTTATAAAGAAATTTTATATGAGCTTCATTGCTTATTTCATGATTATGTTTTTCACATAATTCTTGTACACTTACATTACTTGATGTTTTCTCATGACCTTATTTTCATGAGCCTTATGTATGCTTTATATAACTTGAGTGTCAATTTTGTGTAAAATGCATGCTTCATGAAATATATGATTTGGTTTTATGCTTTTGAAGACTTTACAACTAGTTATTTCAAAATTATCTTAAACTATTTCGTATTCTTCACTTGGTAGAGTTTTCAAATATGTTAAAATAGTTTCAAATCTAATCTTTAAAAACTCCTATCATCAAAGGGTGGTTAGATAGACGACCATGCCTTGTATGCTTAAATTGAAAATCTTTTTAACATGTGCATGAAAGGGTGGTAGGTATGAGTTATACACTTGATTCTCATCATATTTTCAATTGATATCACAATTGATATTTTCATGTTTGTATACTCATATTCGTGTTTTTCTATATATATATGTTTCAAACTTCAAATAGTATCAATCTCCATTGGTATTTATATTTTCATACATATATGTGATTTGATTGTGCTTACAATACCTATACATCTTAAAGCACAAGTTATGTTTATGCTAAACTTGATTTACTCCTTAATAACAATTATTTTTCAATTGGTATCTTATACAAGCTTATGCATCGTTTTTATTAGTGTTTCATAAAGGGGGAGAAAATTCATGTTTTAGCTTTCAATCGGTTTTATTTTCAATTGGTATCTTACTCCCACTCTTTATGATGAAAAATAATTTTATTCAATTGATATCATACTTCTCAATTGGTATCCTATGCTCCAAATGAAAAATATTTTAAAATTGGTATAAGTTGTGTTTACCTAAAAATTTGGTCTTTACTTTCAATTGGTATCAACTTACAATATATATATACTTACAATTGGTATCAAAAGTACAAAACACTTTCAATTGAGTGTATCTCATATTGAGGAGCTTGATCGCTCTTCTCTATGTCTTACACGTGTGTAGGGGGAGCTTCACATCTCCTTTTATATATTATATATTATGCTTTATGTGGTTAGGGTTTAGTCATCTCTTTTTATATAAATGCATATATGCAGGGAGAGTTGACTTTACATCTCTCCTCTTCATGAATGTATATAGCATATTTAACTTTATTGTTTTATTTATGCAAAAAGGGGGAAAATATTATTTATGCCCTTTATTGTTTGTTTTGAGACTTTATTTATACCCCTTTGTTGATGAATTGAAAAAAAGGGGAAGAGATATTTTTGGAGTTTTATATGCATGTTTAAGCATGTTTCAAAAGGGTGAGAGATATTCCTTATTTTATTTTATATGAATGATATGCATGTTTATTCTATTTCCTTGTTTGATAAATGAATTGACAAAACAGGGAGAAAAGAATTTTGAGACTTTATATATGCATGTTTATATTTTTTCAATTGATATCAAAGCATATATGTTTTATTTATGCAAAAAGGAGAGAAGTATTATTCATTTATGCATATTTGTGTTGAGCATTCATTACATATCCTTATATTTATTGCTATGCATGAGTTAAGGGGGAGCTTCTATGAAGCTTAACTTTAATCCATGCATATATAACTCCATGAGTTTGGTCATCATCAAAATTGGGTAGATTGTTGGCCAGAGGCCCTTCACTCTAGTTTTGATAATGATTAACTCATGTAGTTATAGTTTACTAATAATCTTGTTATATTTAGTTTCAAATATTTGATCAAGATATTAGTAGGTGTTTAGCTTCAACAAAGGAGTTTTAGAGCTTTCACATGGTGATTCAAGAGCTCGCACGTCAAGATCGCACCTAGCACTCGGTTGGAGTCAAGCTCGTTGGATCGTGTTTGGATCGAGTCGACTTGGAGAAAGAGTTCTACAAAATGACCTCGGTTTATTTAGTTTAGTTGTTTAGATATTTTGTAAAGATTAGATAGTGTTGATATGCTCAAGTTCACATACACACACAAGTTTTTAGTTTATTAGTTTTTCATTTTTGGTTTAACCGGTAATGGATTTCATGTCAAAAACATAGATATATATATCTTATATGTATATTGGATTCTATCCATATGCAACATGCTTCAAAGTTGTTTCAATATCATATTTTTGTATTTACATGAGTTTTGGAGAAAACGGTTTTCTTTTTCAAAAATTCAAGTTTTGAAAAATACAGATTTTGTGTTTAAGACAAATTTTAATATCACAAAAATGGTTCAAATAGTTTATAATATGTGTTGAATTTTAGTCACACATATTTGTATTTCAAAGATCTTATAAGAACTTATTTTTGTGAAATTTATGTGATTTAATGAGATTTAATTGAAGATAAAAAGACAAGTTTTTAAATCCTTTAAACCCAACCAGATTGCTCTGGCGGTCGACCAGACGATCGACCGGATCAAGCGTCGGTCGACCGATGTGCACGAGGACGTGCAAATAGCCAGCCACTTCGGCTGGTCGACCGCGCGGTCGACTGACTGAACACACCTCACTCTCGGGTAGGGGCCGGTCGACTGGGCGGTCGACCGTTGGCTTTGGCCCGGTCGACTGAGCGGTCGACCGGAGGCACAACGGTCAGAAATACGACCGTTGGGCGGTCGACCGGAAGGGCAGTTTTACCCTTTTCAGAACTGCCAACTGGCAGATTTTGAGGGGTTATAAATAGACCCCCTCTTGAGTTGTTTTCACAAAGTTTTTAGAGAGCAAAATTTTCATCTTTACAAGTTTAACAGCAAGTTTTTAAAAGAGTTTTGGGCTTAAAGATTTTATCTTTATTTGTTTTAAAGGGTTGAAAAATTAAAAGAAAAAGAGAGTCTTTGGGAATTGATTTTTGATCTTCATCTATACTACTATCTAGAGTTTTTCCCAAGAGTTTTTCTTTGTGATTTTTGATTTTCAAACTCTTTCTTTTCTCACCCTTGAGCTATCTATCTATCCTATCTATTAGGATCTTGTTTATGGGATAATTGGTCTGTGGTTTGTTGAGACCACCAAGAGTTGTAACCTTTCCGTTGCTTTTGCTTTGAGCCTTTCCCTCTAAGTGTAGAGGAGGTTGTGCAATTGGGTTTGTTGGTATCCCTCTAAGTGTAGAGGAGATTGTGGAGGAGTTTGGTTGTGTTGGTATCCCTCTAAGTGTAGAGGTGATTGAGATTAGTATTTGGCTTTGAGCCTAGTCCCTCTAGTGAGAGGTGATTATGTTAGCTTTGTGCCTATCCCTCTATTGAGAGGTTGATTGTTGGGTGGCTTAGTGCCTTACCTCTTGTGTAGAGGTTGTTGTTGGTTGAGAGAGGAGTTGTGTACTCCAAATTGTATTACCCAAATCCTCAGTGGAGGTTCCCTGTGTGGGAAGTCCTGTGTGGACGATATAGTGAAAATCCTTCTGTGTGAAGGCGGGGACGTAGAGCCGGGTGCTCGAATCTCAAACATATCTTGTTGTTTGCGATTGATCCACTATCTCTAAACTCTCTCTTATTTACCTTGCATTGATTCATATTGTTCATATCATTCATATATGTTTGGTATTGTTTATGTGCCTCACTTGTGTTGAACCAAGAGAGTTTTACATAGCACCTCAACTCTTATTTAGAGAAATTTAGAGGAGATAGTTCAGAGCCCTTCACGGGGAATTCGGCTACACTCTTTGGTTACACTAAGTCTGTTGCAATTAGTTTTTAATTCTGCATTATTTGTCATTAGATTAGCCATACACCTATTCACCCCTCTCTAGGTGTACTTACAAAATCTACATAAATTATTTCAATAAAAATTGTTAGGATCTTTTATTTTATTTTACTTTATTTTATTTTTTTAATCCTGATAAATTAGCTTAAGGTTGGGAATATGATCCTGGATTACATGAAATTAAAAAGTTTAATTTGACTAATTTTAAGTTTTCTTTTGTTGGGTTTTTAATAGGCTTTAAATCATTAAAATACTTAACGGGTCGAGATTTACTATTAAGGAGAAATGGTTTTAAAGTGGGTGATTTGAATTAATTTATGTTGGTATTAATCTAAAATATCTTAGAAAGTAGAAGTGTTGTAGAATATTATTTATATTTTTTCTTATTTTTTTGATATTTTTAATAAATTATTTTAATATGCAAATTCACCTTTCTTTCTTCCTTTCTTTCTCCTTTACTTTTTTTTTTAAATAGGGCCCAAGGGTCTGCAGTCCAGCGGTCCGGCTGTGAAGTTATTATTATTTTTTTCTTTCTTTTTTTTTTTAAGCACAGGCCAGGCCTGTGATGCCAGGCCCAGGCCCGGCCAGGGCCTACCCAGGCCAGGCAAACCGAGCCAGGCTTGGCCTGGGCTCGGTCATGCCCAGGCCGGCTGCTCTCGGCCTGGCCGAGAGCAGCAGCTTCTCCTTTATTTTTGAAATCTCTTTTTTTTTTTTGAAAATCTTATGTTAAAAATCTGAAAAAATATATAAATTAAAATTATGAGTTAGAATATTTTCACAAGTATTTTAGTTGAATTTTAGATTGGATTTTTGATGTATAAAATTATTCATGGATATCATAGTATGGACATGATTTTAATAAATTGTCAAATAAATTGTGAGAAGATAAATTACTTACTTGGTTTTGACCTCCCCTAGCATATTCCTCAATCTTTGCACGTCAAGATCCCTTATGTTCATGCTTTGCTTGAGGAGAAAAAGAAAGAAGGAGGTGGGGGGAGTTGGGTTTAGGGTTTTCTTTTGAGGTAGAAGAGAAAGAAAGAGTTTGAGTCTTTATATAGGTTATTAGGTATTTTAGAAATCTGAATTCTAGTTAGATTTAGATTGCTTAATTTAATAGTTCAGATAAGAATTGAAGATTGCTAAAAATCTCAAGGAAATTCGGTTTAGATATGATTTTTGTTAGAATTTAAATTAGGATTAGTTAAGATTAATGAAAAAGATTTGATAAGATAGGATTTTGATTAGGATTAGGATTGAATTTTGGGTTAATGGGTAAGGATCTTAATGGTACTGGGTTTTGGGTTATATATGGGTTTTAGTTAAAGGAAATAAGTAATATAAAGAACAAGAAAATTAGAGAGTGGGCTTGCGGGCTTAGTTTTTGAGCTTAAAGAAAAATAAAAAAAGGAGAAGGAAATGAATGAAAATAAGGAAGTGGGTTTGGCTCATGTGAGCTTAGCATAAAAAGGAAAAGAAAACAAAAGGAAAAGGAGAATGGGCTGAGCTTATTGGGCTTAAAATGAAAATAATAATACTACCCATTAATGATAATTTAAAATAACTAAATATAAGCAATAAGAGTCTACAATTCATAAATAATAATAAAAATAATAATACTAATAATGATACTAAATCAAGTTAATTAATAATAATAAGATAATAGGTAGAATCAGGAAATTTTTAAAAATAATAATATGGTATTATTAAATGTGGGATATTACATTTACAAAACAAAAGGAGTTGAACAATCAACCCACAAACTCTAGTTTTATGTAAGGAATGTAACATGTACCCGTGATGCGCAAAATCTTGTTGGTAACTATACACAATTCTTTATTCTTACAATAAATGAGGAAAGTGCCATAACCCAAACCCAAAAGCTATTCTTAGCAATTTGCATTACGGATATACGCGAATTTAACTGCCAACATCAGTGGGATGTACATTGCCAAAGCTGTCATTGAAATTTTCGTTGTCTACTCGGTTTACATCTAGATTAACATTGTAACATCTAAACATTGTTTTTTTAAGGCAAATTTCCATGTTCATTATGATGCTCTAGAACTACAGGAAGATCATCACCTGCAGTTTCTGGAGTCGTTCGTTTCAAAGATGTAGAATGTCTGCGAGAAATCCGACGCACCTTCATGCTTCTAAAGTACTTAGACCTCCACAATTTCATGCGTGTGTGTGTTCGATGCCCGTGTCTTGGAAACAAGCGAGCCTTGAAGATGAACAATACAGTCGTAGAAGCTGCACCTGTAAAAAGGAACAATGCCCAAAAGCTCTCCAGTCCTAGCCTGTCAGTGTCTCTGGTCATGTCTGAGCTGGGACAACTCGTAAAGGATAGCGAGAACCACTTGTTTTCCAATTGCTTGAGTGCCCCATTCTCCGATAATTGAAGTATGGCATGCGAGAAATCATCAGCTAATGGCGAACCTTTTGGAAATACCTGATGAGAGAAATAATTACAATAAACAATTGATCGGTAACTTCAAGTTATATTTGGACTATTTTCAAATTTTGTTAGACAAATCATATAATCATATTTATGTCAATTAATCCATGCCACAAAAATGTGGGAGAAACTAGAGTCACTCACGAAGCCCACGCCGCCAAGATTATAAGTTTCTCCATACACGGTGTAGCCATCGTTCTGCGAGAAACACTCGCAGGCTTTCTGTCTCGAGATAAGCAGACTTGATTGTTCCTCTTTCGAAGGCTCCAGCATAGTCATCTAGATGATCAATGTACACAATCTGTTCCGGCTTGTATCCGAGTGCATGTTGCAGATAATTTCCAACAAACGAGCCCCGACCACAGCCAACCTTGTCATCTCGCAAAACAGGTTCAAATTTCTTGGAGTTCAGAATTGAGGTGAGGCTTGCTGTGAAACTTGACGTCAAGATCATGGCAACAAAGAACCACACCATTATTACAGCTTTGGTATAGTAGCTATGGAGACTTCCTGTTGAGTGCGAAGAAAGTTAAAGTTTGAATAGACCACTAAATCAGAGGTTGACGAGTAGTGGTGCCTACAATGTTAATCTTTGAGTCAATTGTCTTCCATTATTATTTATGTATTTGATGTTCTTATTTGTTTATTTATTTATTTTTTTTTGTTATGGATTAGGGAAGTCCCTTTCTGCACCTTCTGTGATTTTTAGTTTTTTGAAACTTGTTAATTATGATTTCATTAATGAAACAGGGAACTTGTTAATTATGATTTCATCTTTTACCCAAAAACGTTGAATTCTGAAATGGAAAGAATAGTCACCTCCGCGTTTGATTACAAAACATAAAAGGCTGTGCTAAAGTACCCATATTTTGTGTGTATTTTTACTTGGTTTCATTAAAGGCTTTTTATGAAACACGAGCGGATAAACCCATCATTTTTCCTTAAAAAAATAATAATGATGATAACGTGCTAAAATTTTTCAACAAAATTTGTTAAAGGAACAATTCTCACCGCTGGCAAAGAAAATGGAAGTAATGATCAGCCAGAGGGCAGCTCCAAGTTGATTCCACCATGGGCCATCAAACTCAGGGTTCCTTCTATGCTCAAAATACCAGATACAAAAGCAGTTGTAGAGCAATGCAACTGCAATTAGAAACCATACTGGACTTGTGAATGGCTTCGTCAGCATCCATGGTGTGCGGTTTGGTTTCAACTGAACCACTCTAGACAATGCTGAAGGGAGGAATGGCTGGGTGAAGGTGGCATTTTCTAAACGTTCGGCCAGGATTGTTACATCCCCCACCACTGCATCATACACCCAAAATGGTTAAAAGGGATTATGGCCAAGCAACCCAACTATGTTTGGGTATGAAGTATACCATCTCTACTACGAATGAACCAATACGATTGTAACAAGAAAATAAACGGAAAATATTTTTACCTCGGGTACATGAGCAACAAGCTCACTGTAGCTTCCGTTGAAGGGAAAAAATTCGTAGGACAGTTCATAATTCAGCAAGGCTAGTGTCATGTTGAAAACATCTATGCAGAATCCGCTTACATGCTTCCCGTTCGCATTATATTCCACCCTCACAAGCAAATGAGACATACCCGGCACTCCAATTCTCAGCTTGCGCCACCCTCCAGGGAGCTTACTTGATCCCCCGGGCCAGTACACTGGCCCTAATGAATCTGCCTTCATTCCACCCCGGTCCATCTCTCCCCCATCCCTGTAGAAACATGTTTCATTCAACCACAACCCCAACTCGTTATAGCTCTTCCCAACAACATTGATGACCTGAAACATTGAAGAGCCTTTTCCCTCCACCAAATCCCCATTTCTTCCGAATTGAACTCGACCACTTAACCCAACCAAGTCGGTCGACTGTACCCCTTCCAAAAGTGTATGCTTAGTGCGAGCTTGTGCAATTGCATGAATTGCATCATAAGCTTGGAGTGCATACATTCCCGGCTGGAAGACAGCCTCCCCCAAAACACTGTACCATTCTTGGTACCTTTGCTGAAATTTTGCACTAAAATCTTGGTAAGATTTTCTAGAATCATCGAAGTAGCTCTTTATTCCGATCACACCTTGCATATAGGATGAAATGAAGGAGGGAGTGAAAGTTGAGTCGAGTAGAGTGGTTACATCATCGCCGGTGATCCACACATGGCCTTTAGCCATCATTCCTAATGTTGTGGCCTCTTTGAAGATCTCAATAGCCATTGAAGGAGATGACCACCTGACTACTATGTACACCGCGCACAACTGTGCCTTCAACATCTTGAGCTCTTGATGCACCATGGCTTTAGGGTCAGTGAGTGATTTGAAAGGTGGGAAACCTACATGCCTACAGATCTCGGATCCAACAGCTTGAAGAGCGTCATTCAGCCGCGGGATGATGCTAGCAGAGGTGCTACCATAGTCGTCATCTTCATAGAGAACGATAAGCCGCCTCCAATTGTATAATTTGACGAGATTGGTGAGGCATGTTATGTATCCAGATGCTGAATAGGACAGTCGGAACAGGTAAGGCTTGGGGACGGCAGTTAGAGGTTGAGAAGTGGCTAGAGAAAGTACTGGAACTCTTGTTTTGTCTGTGATTTTCGTGATATGGACCACCTCTGCCCATGGCCCTGTGCTGATGATTGCATTGGCTCCCCAGTCATCAATGAGGCTTCTAGCTGCACATATAGTAACAAGTTGATACAATATGTCCAAAAAGTGAAAATATTAAGTATTCAAAATCATTTGTGTTTCAAGTTTCCGAAATCGACTCCAAGGGACAGTAACCCAGACAAGTTAACTGACAAGTTAGTGCAAAATCAAAAAGAGTATCTATAAATATACCTAATCTATGACTTATTACTATTTCAAGGAAGGAGAACATCGATATATTTCAATAACAGAAAATAATTGTTTAGATTAATCATGATGAAAGATTAAGAAATTTTCAAGTACGGAAGTCATGATGATGTTATGATTCAAGAAGATACAAATAGATGAGAGATAATAGCATATTTTACATCTCTTATTACTGGTTGGACCTAGGCTTTCAAGGTGTTGGCTCACGACTCAAATGTCAAGTAAATTAAAATTGATTAAA
>JAVJIF010001779.1:0-180000 GCA_038442645.1 Agave tequilana | reverse complement strand
ACAACATGGCACTACCGTTTAAGGATTCTAAGGCTGTATGTTGGCCCTGCTCGCAACTCATAAGAGTGAGGCCAACATGTCAGTCTACAGTAATTACTTCGAAATTGCATCTCTGTTGTACAGTTAACATTATTATGTGATCAATGATGATATATTCTTCTATCCACCCTCTAGATCAATAGTGCTATGACTGATTAGAATAACAGATATTTGTTAATTATTACCTCAAGAGGACATCAAACCATTGGACAATACTTGTTAATGACGGCAGAAGTCACAACTTCGAGACAGACTATTGGCATGCCAGGAAAATTTTCTAGCATCCAGTTGTCATCTGGAATCACTTTTCTGTTCACACTTATTGTAAGTACAAAAGTTAAAATCAATTTTATACACATAATTTAGTCAAATGCCTTCTGGAAGGAAAATTTTGCTAGTTATTTACCAGTTGTCATCTAGTATGAGGGTAGGATTTGTCGACCTTTTGATACGGTTATGTGTTTGAAAAGTTTTTCCTATGTCCGCATGCACACGAAAGACTGTCTTATGAGAAACTTTGGTCTTCCAGACTGTGGGGGACATAACAATGTGTACATATTTTGGTCTACACAACTCAATTTGGGGATATTTATCTATCTATCTATCTGTCTACGGGAAAGCCCTGCTGGTATCCTATGAGAAACTGTGGTCTTCCAGACTGTGGGGACATAACATGTGTACAAATTTGGGTACAAACATGCTTGTGCACGCACATTTCCTGTTCTTCTTACTTTTATCTTTCTTTATTTTGGAGTATAATTCAACCATGTTATATGGAAGTTTCTGATCGCTTAAAATCAACCATTGTTAAATCTGTAAAAATGATTTAAATTAAAAATTAAAACCAACTACTGCAAGCGAGTATAGTAGTGAGTCCAAGTTAAATCCACTAATAGATTTTGTTGCTAAACTTGATCAAAGACAATTAAAAAGAAAATTCACTAAGGAGAGATATCAAATTTTTAGCAAGTTCTTGGGTTTAAAATCGATCTATATTCCATGATTTGTATTGCAAGATCACGCAAGTGTTGCTCTTATTCATTTAGGCATACCCTATCTACTGTAATACTACAATAGTACCAATAGGCATACGATATCTTGAAGTAAAACCAACATAAAGTATCATGTCTATGTAAACTCTAATTCTAGGCATAAACTATCTCCCGAGTAGAAATCTAGAGCCATAATTTAGCTCGGATATTAAGCAAAACATAACAATAACGTCAAAATATAAATCCACCACTTCATATAGTTTTCATCAAAACTCAAGAATCAGATATTTATCTACCATGCTTTTTGCAATATTAAGAAATAGTTCAATAAGTCGCATTGCAAAATAGTGTTCAATACAAAATTGTAATTAAAATAGGGGAGAGAGAATGAAGAGGTGAATATAACAAAATACTTAAAACTCATCCCACGTGACTCTCCCTTTCCCTTTTCCTCTCCGATCTGAAGTACTAGCAACATGTTTGGTTCTCCTTCTTCGTTGGCAGCGAGCAGGTTCCATGATCCCTCATTTTCCGATCAAGCAGGGATCCTGGTTCTTTGATAGCGAGCATGTCCTTCAATCTCTTCGCTTCCTGCGAGCACCTTTCCTTTCTCTGATCTCTATTATATCTGCTTTCCTTCCCTCTTTCTTTTTGTTACCTGAATTCTGTTAAATCTGATGGTTTGTTTGTGGTTGAGATTTGAAATTGTTTTGCTTGCTGATTAAGAACTTAAAAAGCAAACATCATTCAATAAAACCTACAGAATATAAAATTATCATATTACTATTTTTATCACACATTTTAATTCTTAAAATCAATCAAAAAGGATATCAAGTAATATGAAATATTAGATTTATCAGTTTATAATCTTTAGATGCAGACCTACAAGGTTAAGGAATCGTAAGTGATATGGCTAGGAGTATAACCAGATACCGAGTCTCATGGTTGCTGCAAGACCAATTTTTCAGGCCTTCAGCTTATGTCTAGTGTAACTAACTTGAAAGAGGGTATTTATCATGTGTATGGATGTCACATAAAATCTAGGAAGGACATGTGGCCACAACAAGAGAAGCATCCATATCAAGCATAAATCTCATATAGACTGATAGGAACCACATGAATTGATTTCCCTAATAATGTCTCGAACATTTGTATAAACATTTCACAACCTCCTAGGAAGGACATGTGGCCAATTTAATCTTTGACAAGACAAAGAGACAACCCAGAAGTGAATATACCCCTGGAAAGTACTGTTAAAATTTGGTATACTTCCACATATATCCATATATAGTTAACATATAAAAGGACTCAGCCAAAGGTAAATGGATTCTAAAACCATTCTAATTTTGCAACATGTTTTCTACTGTTGTGCATCCTAGGTCGGTACTTTCCAGGGGTCAAAAGTTAAGAAGCAACTGAGCCCTAACCTTGTAAATTAAGCAAATGGGTGAATTAGTAGTTTCATGATGGTTCACACAATACATTGTAATTTAAATATGAAAAAAATCGAACTGATAGGTATTAAATGATATAACACATGAAATTGGAAAAAAAAAATTTAACAGCAGTTATTAAAGAATGAAGTACATTACTACCATCTTATTATTACCTTCAAATATCTGCAGATACTAGAAAGAAATAACTTTCCTCACAAGTTTTCATATGTTTTTTTTTTTCTTGTTTACCAAAGCATCTAGTACAACATGACCTACATAGATATATGGCACTCAAGGGGCATTGAAGGAAAGTGTGTTTTATAGTTAGCCTATACCCACATTTCGATAAAAGCAATCACAGAATGATATCGAACATCATCATTTATTCAACTAAATGTTTGGAAAGTTAAAGTGGAGCTATAATCTCTATATCACAAATCAACAGGAGAAATCTGGTTAATTGGGTTTAGAAAGGAAATATATCGTTTGTCTAAAACAATTTCATATATCACTAACATCAGCATCCAAAGAAGAATTGATCAAATTATACAACATCGTTAACATCACATTAGGTGGTATAAAGTTAATGAGTAGTGACATTATGAACACAACAGGGGCTTGAAATAAAACTTCTCTCACTGATCACATAAGACCATAAAAAAAGAGCAAATCCTAAAAAATTGTCCTATACTAAGAAATAGCCCCAACAATGTAGCACGATATGCTATAGTAGATCACAGTTATCACAGAGGCACAATTAACTCCATCTAGCAAAATGAAATGCATTCCCAGAAACACACTTATTTTGCATGAATGAGAATTTCAAAATGTTATGAGTGGAGTTATGCTGAAGAATATGTTTTCAACATGCAGAAGGCAAATTAAAGTAAGAAACTGCAAGATAATGTCAATTATCACCATTGTTATTCAGTTAAAGCTAATAACTTACTACCCAATTCAAAATTTTGAAAAGAGCCCATAACAACTTAGATGATGAGCTTCCTCCCTCGTTCTCCCAATTCCTTTGCTTATTTTCCTAACAAGACAAACCTAGAAAAGAACATTCTTGAATAAGTAAAAGAGATTGAACATATAACTATCTTATCAAATGGTAATCTCATTCTCTTTTTTTTAATTTAAGGAATAAGGAAACTTACTAATTAACAATAAACCATCTTTTAACAAAATCATTGAAATTAATAGAAGAGGCAATAATCATCACTATTATATGAGAAAAGAAGTTAAAATAAATATTTTACAAGATTAAATGAATCAATTGAGCAACATAAGGGATGACAAAGGTGAAAATTTCTCTCAAAAGCAATAATAAAAATTTAGGTGCTATTGTTAGAATTTGGGTCGAACAAATAGTCCCACATCGGCTAGACGTGAGGATGGTCTTAGGTATATAAGGATTTGGGCTATTCTACTTAGAAGGCTAATTTTTTGGGATGGTACCCAAAGTCCTTACAATTACTATCAGAGCCATACCACAAACTTAGTCGTGTGTGTGGGTGATGTTCGATCCCCCAGAGTACAGCGGAAGGCACAGTGGGCCCCTGTAAAGCTGGATCTATAAAGATTGAGCTCTCGACCTGCCTCTGTTAAGCTAGATCTATAAAGATTGAGCTCTCAACGGAGGTAATCATACTCCAGGTGCTTCATGTAAGATGTGTTATCTGACATAGTGAAGAGCGGTGCTCCAGGTGCTTCATGTAAGACGTGTTGTCTGTTGGCCCAAAGGCCTATCACCCTAGTTTTGATGATGATCAACTCATGAAGTTATGATTACTAATGATCTTGTGTTTAATTAGTGACAGATTCTTTATCAAGATCTTAGTAGGTGCAAAGCTCAATAAAGGATAAAAATGTCAAGATTTGGAGCTAGCACGGTGTGATCAAGGAGCTTTTGGATCAAGCTTGGACCAAGTCAAGAAGATGAGAAGACTTCAAGGGAAGGCTTCAAGAGGATGAAGACTTGTGTCTAGGTATAAGATTTTTATTTGTTTTAGATAAAAAATGTAAAGGATAGAATAGTTGGTGGATTGCTCAAGTTATATCACACACACACTCTTGATAGAACTCTTGATAAAATTGCTTTCATAAAAGAATTTTATGTTTAGAAAAGAATTTTTATTTAGAAAAAGATTTTTCTTTGTGACAAAATATTTATCTTAGATTTTGGTATTTCATAGTTTACATATCTTATATCCAAAACCATGCTTAGAGCCTATTGTCAAAAACTAGATATTTCATCTTGATTGTGTAGTGGATCATATCCATACACACTATGCTTTTAAAGTATATCTTGTTTTTGTATTTGATGAAAGTTTGGAAAAACATGTTGATATTTCAAAACCAAGTTTAGTGCTTTATGTCAAAAACTAGATATTTCATCTTGATTGTGTAGTGGATCATATCCACACACACTATGCTTTAAAGTGTATCTTGTTTTTGTATTTGATGGAAATTTGGAAAAACATGTTGTTTTAGAAAAACAGTTTTTATTATGAGCCAATATTTCCAAGTTACAAAAATAGTCAAATCTTCAATAACATGCCTTGATTTTGTGCAAGCATGTTTCTATATCATAAAACTATTTTTGTAAAATTTCTAAGTATTTATGGGATTTTTATTTAAGCCAAAAAGACCTATCTTTAATCCCAAATTTTCTGGTTCTGGCAGTTCTGATTTTTCAGAACTAACAGTGGCCGGTCGACCGGGTCGGTCGACCGGGCGTGCACAGACGTGCACGCCTGTGTGCACTGGAGAACGGTTGACCGGACCGGTCGACCGCTTCAGAGAGCTTTGCTCTCAGGATATCTCAGTCGACCGGGCCGGTCGACCGACAGAGAGTTTACTCTCTCCTCCAGTTGCTCGGTCGACCGGGTCGGTCGACCGGAGGCTCCAACGGTCGAATTTTGACTGTTGGCGGTCGACCGGCCCGGTCGACCGGCAGTACTGACAGAGCCCAACAGTCAGATTTTTCTGGCCTCTATAAAAGGGGGTTTTGTCATTATTTGAAGCCAAGATTTTAGGAGAGCTTTTGTCTAGTTATTTTCATTCTTTGAGCAGAGCTTTCTCCACAAATTAGAGTGCCAATATTTCCTATCAAAAGGGATTTTATCAAGAGAGTGTTTATTGTGATTTCTTGAGTTTTCCATCAAAGTTCTTTCCTTGATTTCTCACACTACACTTGAGCATCCATAGTTATATCTATCCTATAGGAGAGTTGTAGTGAGAGTTTTTGTAAGGTGATCAAAGTGTTGTGATCACCAAAGACTTGTTCTTTGTTCTTTGAGGAGACGGGCAAGTGTGCTCGTTGTGGTGTGGAGTTCGGGTGTGAACTCTTGTGGTGCGAGGTGCGGCCTCGGCGAGTCGGTGGACTTGCGTGTGTAAGGGACTTGGGAGTCCGAGGGATTGTAGGTGTTGCGGCACCAAGGAGAGATCCGGTTGGATCGTGCATAGTGGAAATCCTTCGTGTGTCGAAGGCGGGGATGTAGAGCAAGTGTGCTCGAACCTCGAAACATACCCTTGTGTTTGCGATTGCTATTCTCTCTCTCTCTTTGTCTCTTGTTATATCTTGCATGTTATTTATTGTGTTCATCTTATATGCATGATATATTCCTTTTGTGCTCATAATTGCTATACTTGCTTGGGATTGTTATTAACACTAGTATTCAACCAAGAGAGCCAACGCGGCACCTCAACCCATTCAAGGGGAATCTAGAGGAGTTTGTTCAGAGCCTCGCAAGGGGAATTCGGCAACACTCTTGTGTTATACATAAGTGTTAAATTAAAAGAAGTTTAATTTGGTCAACTTTGTTTTAATTCCGCATTATTTGTTCATAAGTGACCATTAGATTAGCCATCACCTATTCACCCCCCTCTAGGTGAACTTACAATTGGTATCAGAGCTAGTGCTCTTGATATTGGGTCTAACAACCTAAGAGTTAAAGATCCTCTTTTAGGCTAATCACAAGATTTGTACACACACTATGGACTTCATGTCACCACCCACCTTTGACATTCTTAACATCCAAATTTGGAAGGTTAAGATGTCATTGTACCTCAAGGCCTTAGGAATTCATGCTTATCTTGCTACTACTAATAATGATTATTGTTCAAATAGCAAGTACATTGAGGCTAATGCAAAAGCCCTTCATGCTCTTAAATGTACCCTAAATGATGATTATTTATCTAGGGTTTCTAACATTGAATCGGCTTTTGTAGCTTGGAACATCATCACCTCCCTTGGCGAAAAGGATCTATATTATGCCGGGAGCGATTCGGATGTTGGAAGCGACACCTCCAACAAGTGCTACATGGTCCAAGGGGATAACCCCCTTGAGGTAACTTCCGAATCCGAGGATGAGGATGCTACTATGTCATATGATGAGCTAAATTCTTTTTGCCAATTATTGCTTGAGAGATATGACATAATTAAAAAGGAAAATAAAAATTTGAAAAAGGATATTGCTTGCATGCATGTAGAACATGACTCTTTTAGAGATAACATTGCATGCTTGGAAAAAGATAACAAGAATTTGAAAAAGAACATTGATTACATGCATGTAGAAAATGATTCTTTTAGAAATAAACTTGCATGTTTAGAAAAAGAAAATAAAGTTTTGAAAAATGAGAATGTTTCCTTATTTCAAAATTAAATGATTTATGTGAAGGGAACACTATTTTGAAGGATAAGATTGATTTGGTGGAAAAACAAAAGGAAATCGTTTTTCAAGAAAATAAATCTTTAAAAAGAAAATTTGTTGAAAAAGAAAAGGATAATGTTTTTCAAAAGAAAAAGAAAAATGATTCTTTATCTCACCATGCTTTACATGCCACAACTAATGAGATTAAGAATTTGAAAAATAAGATAGAAAATTTGAGCTCTAATTTGAGCACATGTGCATTCAATCATACTAGATTGGAATCCTTGTTTCAAAAGAAACAAGTTCCTCATACTCATGCACATCATCATCATGACCATGCTTATGATGCACATCATGCTCACACTCCCACTCATAAGTATGCTAAGGTGTACACATGTACACATTGTGGCCGCAAAGGCCATCTAAGAAAATTTTGTTATGAAAGGTTAAATGTTCTTATTTTTGATAAAAATAAAAATGCTTGGGTTCCTTACAAAGCTAACCCCATAGGACCCAAGAAAATATGGGTACCAAAACCCCCACCCTTTGATTTTGATGTAGGTGAGGGCTCTCACAAAACGTGAGAGGATTGGTGCCTTGATAGCGGATGCAATGGACATGATGGACAAATTTTTGGATGCATTGCTATCAAGGAATTTTGGTGGGTCAACCACCATGCTAGGAGGTTTGAAGTTGGTAACAATTTCTAAACTCCTATTTCATTTATGTACATGCTTTTTAATTTCATGTAGCATGTTCATATTTTTTTTTTGGTGCTTCATGTGGCATTTACATGCTTAAATGTAGAATGTGTCAAAACTTGCATTTATACATATATGAATAGTGAACTACAATTGACTCACACATATTTGAACTTCATGCTCATTTGTATCCACTATATGCATGTGTATAGGCTAGTTTTGATGATTCGGTCATTTATACTTGTTATGCCTATCTTTGATCTTACTTCATGTATATGTGTGTTTAATTCAAATCTAATAAATATACATATATACCCTTGAGTCATTTGTCTTCATGCAATATATATTGGACTCTTTTCATATTAGGGATATGTATGCATATTGTTAGAATTGGATAAATCATACATATACCATGAAGATTAGTATTTTAAATAAATAATAAAAAAAATGATTTTTCATGTTTTTGGTTTGTACAACAAAATGTGATTTATGATCTTTTTGAGCTTGAATGACTATTTTCATAAAAATGCTATTTACATGATCTTTTGAACACTCATCTTTATGATACAAAATATTTTGAGCTTTATAGACCATGAGTGATTAAATCTTTATGTATTTAGCAATGCTTTATGAAAAATATATGATTTGTTTTAAGATGAAAAATAAGATTTTCATGAGATTCATGCTTCATTTTCTATTTTCATGAAAACACCATTTACATAACCTTTGAACACTCATCTTTTATGATAAAAGATAATTTTTGAGCTTTATGGACTATGAGTGCTTAAACTTGTATGTATTTAGTATAATTCATGAATAACATATGATTTCATGTTTTTGAAGGATCTTTAACTAGTTTTTCAAAAATTATTTATAACTAGTTATTTATTCTTCAAATTTGGTAGTGCTTAAACATAACTATTTTTCAAACCTACCAATTTTTGGTTATGAGTATATACATGATTTACAGTGTTAATTCTACAATTGGTATATTACTCACATTTTGGTTCCTATATATGTATGCCCTAATTTTCAAATTGGTCTTATCTATTCACATACATATATATGATTTTCATGTGCTTGCTTTACAATTGATTTACATTCTTAAAAGCACAATAAGTTTATGCTAAGTTAAGTTAACACCTTATATTAACTATGCATAAGCTTATGGAAAATAAAAAGATTTTATTTTAGATCTTTCATTTGGTATCAATATGCTTCAACTTCAAATTTGCTATATAATTACAATTGATATCAATATGTTTGAAACAATAAAAGATTTTGCAATGATAACTTGATATCACACATCTTCAAGTGCTATTTTCTATTGGTATCAAAATTAAAAATTATGATTGGTTCAAAATTTGTTTTATTGAGAAAAGTTTAAAATTTTGTTTTGATAAAGAATAAATTTAAAAAAAAATGTTTTGTTTTGTATTTCCTATATGCAAGGAGAGCTTAACATCTCTCTTACATATAGATTCATGTTGAGTATATTATAAATTGAGGAGCTTGACATCTCTGCTTTATATGATATACGTGTGTAGGGGGAGTTTCACATCTCCTTCTATGCATTACATAGTTGTGTTGTGTGAATTAGGGCTTCACATCCCTCTTTCATGCAATGCACATTGTAGGGAAGCTAACTTAACGACTTCCTCTTCATGAATGTATATCGCATATGAATCTTTATTGGTTGATTTGTATACCCCTTCTTGATTTCTTTGCTTTTGACAAAAAGGGGGAGAAAATTTTATTTGATTTGTTTTTACTTTGACCCCTTTGTTGATGATTGACAAAAAGGGGGAGAAGTATTTGTGATATATGCATGATTTCCTTACTTAAGGAGGAGAAGTATTTGTCTTCCTTACTTAAGGTTGTATAAGATTTGTATTTATGCATATATATTTTGGTTTGCAAATAATAGGAGAAAAAGATTTGTTTTTGTGATATCTCCATTCATTTGCATACATGTCATGTGCTTCATTGTCATATCTTTATCACTTATTTGATATGCATGAGTTAAGGGGGAGCTTCTTTGAAGCTTCACTTTAATCCATGCATATATAACTTCATGAGTTTTGTCATCATCAAAAAGGGGGAGATTGTTGGCCCAAAGGCCTATCACCCTAGTTTTGATGATGATCAACTCATGAAGTTATGATTACTAAAGATCTTGTGTTTAATTAGTGACAGATTCTTTATCAAGATCTTAGTAGGTGCAAAGCTCAACAAAGGATAAAAATGTCAAGATTTGGAGCTAGCACGGTGTGATCCAAGGAGCTTTTGGATCAAGCTTGGACCAAGTCAAGAAGATGAGAAGACTTCAAGGGAAGGCTTCAAGAGGATGAAGACTTGTGTCTAGGTATAAGATTTTTATTTGTTTTAGATAAAAAATGTAAAGGATAGAATAGTTGGTGGATTGCTCAAGTTATATCACACACACACTCTTGATAGAACTCTTGATAAAATTGCTTTCATAAAAGAATTTTATGTTTAGAAAAGAATTTTTATTTAGAAAAAGATTTTTCTTTGTGACAAAATATTTATCTTGGATTTTGGTATTTCATAGTTTACATATCTTATATCCAAAACCATGCTTAGAGCCTATTGTCAAAAACTAGATATTTCATCTTAATTGTGTAGTGGATCATATCCATACACACTATGCTTTTAAAGTATATCTTGTTTTTGTATTTGATGAAAGTTTGGAAAAACATGTTGATATTTCAAAACCAAGTTTAGTGCTTTATGTCAAAAACTAGATATTTCATCTTGATTGTGTAGTGGATCATATCCACACACACTATGCTTTAAAGTGTATCTTGTTTTTGTATTTGATGGAAATTTGGAAAAACATGTTGTTTTAGAAAAACAGTTTTTATTATGAGCCAATATTTCCAAGTTACAAAATAGTCAAATCTTCAATAACATGCCTTGATTTTGTGCAAGCATGTTTCTATATCATAAAACTATTTTTGTAGAATTTCTAAGTATTTATGGGATTTTTATTTAAGCCAAAAAGACCTATCTTTAATCCCAAATTTTCTGGTTCTGGCAGTTCTGATTTTTCAGAACTAACAGTGGCCGGTCGACCGGGTCGGTCGACCGGACGTGCACAGACGTGCACGCCTGTGTGCACTGGAGAACGGTCGACCGGACCGGTCGACCGCTTCAGAGAGCTTTGCTCTCAGGATATCTCGGTCGACCGGGCCGGTCGACCGACAGAGAGTTTACTCTCTCCTCCAGTTGCTCGGTCGACCGGGTCGGTCGACCGGAGGCTCCAACGGTCGGATTTTGACTGTTGGCGGTCGACCGGCCCGGTCGACCGGCAGTACTGACAGAGCCCAACGGTCAGATTTTTCTGGCCTCTATAAAAGGGGGTTTTGTCATTATTTGAAGCCAAGATTTTAGGAGAGCTTTTGTCCAGTTATTTCTATTCTTTGAGCAGAGCTTTCTCCACAAATTAGAGTGCCAATATTTCCTATCAAAAGGGATTTTATCAAGAGAGTGTTTATTGTGATTTCTTGAGTTTTCCATCAAAGTTCTTTCCTTGATTTCTCACACTACACTTGAGCATCCATAGTTATATCTATCCTATAGGAGAGTTGTAGTGAGAGTTTTTGTAAGGTGATCAAAGTGTTGTGATCACCAAAGACTTGTTCTTTGTTCTTTGAGGAGACGGGCAAGTGTGCTCGTTGTGGTGTGGAGTTCGGGTGTGAACTCTTGTGGTGCGAGGTGCGGTCTCGGCGAGTCGGTGGACTTGCGTGTGTAAGGGACTTGGGAGTCCGAGGGATTGTAGGTGTTGCGGCACCAAGGAGAGATCCGGTTGGATCGTGCATAGTGGAAATCCTTCGTGTGTCGAAGGCGGGGATGTAGAGCAAGTGTGCTCGAACCTCGAAACATACCCTTGTGTTTGCGATTGCTATTCTCTCTCTCTCTCTTTGTCTCTTGTTATATCTTGCATGTTATTTATTGTGTTCATCTTATATGCATGATATATTCCTTTTGTGCTCATAATTGCTATACTTGCTTGGGATTGTTATTAACACTAGTATTCAACCAAGAGAGCCAACGTGGCACCTCAACCCATTCAAGGGGAATCTAGAGGAGTTTGTTCAGAGCCTCGCAAGGGGAATTCGGCAACACTCTTGTGTTATACATAAGTGTTAAATTAAAAGAAGTTTAATTTGGTCAACTTTGTTTTAATTCCGCATTATTTGTTCATAAGTGACCATTAGATTAGCCATCACCTATTCACCCCCCCTCTAGGTGAACTTACATTGTCGTCCAACGCGGTGAAGAGGAGTAACATCGATTGAGTTCATGATCTCCTCGGATGAAGAGTTAGGAAGATCGGCTTGCGGAGCCCTGCTTCACGTAAGGCGTGTGCGGTAACACAGTGAGGGGGATTGTTGGGATTTGAGTCAAACAAACAGTCCCACATCAGCTAGATATGGGGATCGTCTTGGGTATACAAGGATTTGGGTTACTCCACCTAGGAGGCTAGTCTTTTGGGATGGTGCCCCAAGTCCTTACACTAAAAAAGATAACTCGGTGCACTTGAACAATAGATTATTACCCAAATTTTGTAGTACTTAATGATGAAGAATTTATAGATTTTTTTTTAACAGATGAATTATGTTGCCATTTCTTCTTTGAGTTAGTAATTAAGTTGTATTATTCATAACAAAGAAAAGGAGGAAATCAATATCTTGAGAGGTCGGGTCGGGTCGTGTCAGTTGGCGGGAGTGAGAGAGGCTGAAAATCACATAGGGTGATATTATGCTTAGAGATTTTTTACTAGAGGTTATTTCTCAATAAAATTGTTTTAGTAATTCCACTTAGTGCTGACCCAAAGCAAGTAGGAGAGATGGCCAAGGCATTGATTGCGTTCAATTCCACCATCTGCAATGGGAGTGCCCAAGCAAGATTTTTCTCATTGATTGACAATTTGATCGATTTGTATGTGATGGAGGAAGATGCCACGTGCCTAAGAAATCAGCAGTGCTCTTAGATATTTGGATACCCTTGAAAAGAAAATAAAACATACAGCTGATGCTCAGTTGTAATTGTCAGAATGCCATGTTCAAGTCTAGACTATAGTGCCATTGAGGCATGGCTTAGTGGTAATGGATGGACATGAATTCCAAAAAAAAAAAAAAAAAAACATAAAGATCAGGTTAAATTGGTCAGCTTTAGTGAAATGAATGGTAACAAAATATGGTTTTAACATCTATTAAATATAATCGAGGGATGGAATTCGAACTTGCACTAATATGACCGAAAACATATTTAGCCAAATGCACTAACCAAAAATTCTTCTCAATAGTTTTTGATTTAAGACATAACCCGGTTTCTGAACTTGAGACCTCCCATTTTCCAACCCAATCCTTCAACTACTGAGCCAGGTCTCACTGGCATAATGAGGCCTATTAAAACTAACAAAAATACCACTCGCTAAATCATTTTCTAATGAAACAAACACACCCTAAAGAGAAAACAATAAAAGTGCCTGCAAGTTGACTCTGTCAGCTAATGGAACTCCCTCCTCAACATAGTCCACATTCATGACAGATCATCCAATATTTTTTAGGTCTTCTCTGTTTGAATTAGACATACTGTCCCCCAAGAGGTCTTTGGGATTTAGATCTTAATCACAACAGCAACATGTTATGGAGTGAAAGATAGTGCAGAATTTTCCACAATAGTCATTGCTTTTATTTACATATTTCCCAGAATATTTTTAGTAATATTTCACTTTAGACATGACTTCTCTCTCTAGCTGCCAGAGACTGGGTTAACAACATCATTTGCTTTTTGAAGAGCTCAAAATTATGCAGTATATGAAAGTACAAAACAATTCTATTTCGCCTTGTAGAAAAAAGGTTGTGTGTTATCCTCACTAGTTCGTGGGAATGGCGAACGAGGTGTTGCAAAGTTAGGAGACTTTTCACATGTAATGAGAGAGGTCACAAGTTTGAGGTACAAGGTCATTCACCTTGTTAATTTTATATATTTCACATCGAAGTTGTCAAAATTGTCAATGTGTCAAGATCAAGTCCTTTTCTTTTTATTTTTAGAGAATATGGTCAAGTCCATAAATTTGATCAACATGCGAGAAGATTGAGAAAGATCCTTGAGAATCTAGGAGCAAGACTATGCCTATCTTAAGACCAAGACTGCAGCAGCCAGTGAGATGGATTCTTGCATGATGCGCGTGCATAGACCATCATTTTATACTCAATCTTCAAAGTTTTGAAGAGGTCTTGATCCTCAATCACTATAATGCAATAAATATTGATAGAAAACTCTGTTGTCTCGACTAATACATATAATAATGACCAAGCTTTTGTGGTTCTTCTATAGGGTTAACTGGTGGCCTTGCGCTGTTTGACTAAAAAAATATCCTAACTCCTTCATCTAGTGGTTGCAAAATGGACAGATAATGAATACAATACAGAACAAAACAAACCATTCATTCGAAAGATGTCATATACAATCTATCATAGATCTGAAATTAACATGCAACATATGATTAATTTGTTCTCTCTTATGATGTAATAACATACATCAAAAAACATGCAACTGTATTCTTTGAAACCTATTGAACTTACATCTGACAACATTTCAATGTTGAACAATATCATTTTGGTTTGGCAAATTTCCCTGTTCACATGTTGGCCACCTGGTCTCCTTAAAGTGTAAAATGTCCTCCTCGTTCATCTAGTGATTGCAAAATGAAGGAATATTTAATACAGTACATCACACAAGAAACCATTCAGTGGATGTCATGTAACCTTTCATTAATCTGAATTCTGCAGTGCAGTGTATCCTTGATTAATTGACACTGTTATCAGATGATGCCATGACATACACCACCAAGTATGCAAACATGGTCTTTGGAACTTGCATCTGGCAAAATTTCATTGCTGAACAATATCATTTTGGTTTGGCAAATTGCCCCGTTCATCACCATCAGTGTTTGCACAAAGAAGAGCCTCTGCAGCCACAGGTTCTGGTGCCATTCGAGTTGAAGATATAGAAGAGTTGCGTGAAACATGAAGCCCACTTCCTATCCCACACTTATGACACCCTAATCCTGCACATCTCTGTACTAGAGGCCCACTTGCAACTACCAAGCAGCATCGACTGTCACTTGGGACGAACCAAGCCTTAAATACTGGCAAGAACGATTGTGGAAGCGACCTGTTAATAGAACAGCATCCACAGGCTACCTAGGTCTAGGTTCTCCCTGGTTTTACTCTAACATATTTATCTGGACAAGAAAACAAGGATTGTGAAAACCACTTGTCTTTCAAATAGCTTAGCGTTCCATTCTCCGATAATTGTAGTATGGCTTTGGATAAGTCTTCATCTAATGGAGAATTCTTCGGAAACACCTGAAAGAAATATAGGATGAATGAGATTTATGCATGACTCCGACTCGAGTATGCTGAATCATATGATTAACAGACGGTGAAATATGCTGGAAGTCTATTTGTTAACAGATTCCTTGGCATACATAGTTTACCCATAACCCATTAGGCTATGCTTTTAGCTAAAGTGAGTCAAGAGGTCCAGGGTTCAAATATATTTTCAAAACATATTCATTTATCCATGGTTTGAACTTCATTCTTGGCAGTTTAACTTATATCTTAAAGATATATGTATTTACTCTTGTTTCTTTGTGAATCCTTTCAGCCAGAGGCTTTTCTCGTGGCCTGATGGACCACCAGAGGAGTGTAAGAGAAAACAGCCTAAACAAATTGAGCTTAGTCCTCTATCATAACTTTATGTTTGTATCTGAATGAAATAAATTATTTTTTATTTTACAATTATCATTAAGAAGAAAAATTATAGCCTATCTTGCATCCAGGCTAAATACCAACATCCCTTATGTTTCTAGGTTATCCGTACCCTTATCTAAAATCTATGCCCATGGATTGCGTATAGGTCCACAGACCCGAAATTCCACATTGGTCGGTTCTGGATAATGATTTTAAACCTTGGCATCAAAATCGGCAATATAAGCCATTTTGTCTCTTCATATTAGCAATTTTAGGAATCATTTTGGTTATATCGGGTCTCACATCAACAATATCGAAGTCGGGCCAAAATATACATATCCGGTGATATTTCTAACCATGGTCTAAATCAAATAAAATTTAACTCAGCCCGAAATCTGGACAAACTCGCAAGGTCCAATAAAAGTGAGTTAATATTGAAAAATATCAATCATGATGGATCCAAAGATAGCTTCATCCTAAAAAGGCTCGACCCATTTAACCCAAACACTCTTTCATGTCGGTATCCAGTTTAAGGGAGACCTGGACCAAACCCGACCCACTGGCAGCCCTAACTCAGGCACACGGTCGCATCCCTAAAGAGGATGTTACTATATATGCAATATGACATGACAGTTTGAGTAATGCTTTTAGACTACTTATAATTATAATCACATCACTTTATAAAAGGCTCCAACACTTTGCCTCGCGTTTTTGCCTTTTCTAACACTAATTTGGACCGACATGAGCTCCCCTCTCATGATACACAGACCATAAGTGGCATGTAGATGCTTATGTGTCGGTATCTCTTACTACTGCAGTAGGGAGACTATTAGTAGTTTGAATTGCATAACTCTAAACAAGGATTTTTAGTGATAAGAACTAGTGCAATGCGGGAAGTGGTGTGCCTACAATCAAAGTTAGGGTCTGGACACTATCCATAGACTTTCAGTTCAATGAGGACTCTAAATTTTTGAGGCTATAGATAAATTATGACAGACAATAAAATTTTATTATTACAGAGACATAGGTTGCTTCCATAAGGGAATTTTAAAGAATTCTCTATGTAACCAAATAGTTAACTTGTATTTTCATAAAACTATATATAATGAAATAAAATTTTGTTAAATTACAAGTAACCGCTTTCATCTATACTATGGTTTTGAATTAACCCCCTTATCTAAAAAAGTGAACAAATAACCCTTGAACTATTATTATCAAGTATTTGTTATATTTTTAATAATCTTGGTCTTTTGATGGTCATATGACATCATATTTATTATATTTACACTTATACTTTTCATATAGTTGCAATGACTTTTTAAAAAAAATTGTTTTCTTACTGGATATGATTTTTGGATAGTTCATTACGGTTACTTATTATATTTTTTTTATTTCAAGAGGTTAATTCAAAATTGGGATGTAAATGAATGGGGTTTCTTGTAATTTACCCATAACTTTACAATTATTCTTTTCATATTTATTATATTCCACACTTATTCTTTCCATATAACTACAAAAACTTTTTAAAAGTTGTTTTCTTAATGGAAAAAATGAGTTTTGAATAGTTCAGAGGGTTATTTGTTGCGGGTTACTTATTGCATTTTTACATCAAGAGGTAAATTCAAAATTGGGATATAAATGAAGGGGGTTTCTTGTAATTTACCCATAACTCTGCAATTAGGAAAGAGTGAGAGGAAGTTACTAACAAAGCTAAAGCCTCCAAGACGTTGGGTGTCACCGTATGCAGTGTACTCAAAGTCAGATCCATACTGAGATAGGAATAATTTCATGTAGGGTGCCTCAAGATAAGCCACTGTGATGTGCCCACTTTGAAAGGCTATATTGTAGTTCTCCACTGACCGGATCTTTTCAATCTGTTGCTCCTTTTAGCCTAGGATTTCCTTCAGGTACTTCACTGCAAATGAAGCCCCATTACAGCCAATTTTCTGATCACTCACCATAGATACAAGATTTTCTGTGATAAGGATGGATCCAAGACTTGCAGTGAAAGTAGAGGTGAGGAACAATAGCACGAAGAGCCACACTGCGATCACTGCTTTGGTGTAGTAGCTATGGATCTTTCCTACAAGGATTCCACACAGAAATAAGAAAGAAAGTGGTGTGCTGATGAGTTTTCTTCATTATTTCATGCATGATGGGGGTGAAGAGTGCAGAAGAGTAGGAGCGGGCTTCGGTTTACAGGAAAAAGGACATTCGGTCTGGAAAAAAAATATAAAACTACATTAGATTGAAGGGAATTCCTTAAGTAGGTTTTCGCTTTTTGGGAGCTTTTTCTGATGGGGTTCATAATAGGCAAACCACTTTTTATTTTGAGCAAAGAAAGTTTAACAATTCAAAGGGATTAATCACTTTATCCTATGTTGAAAAACAATCATACGTTTGCGGAAAAATATGTTAACATCATAGAATTTAGAGTGTTATTCATCTCCAAAAGCATCCATAGGCATATACATTATCTTCTATAATATTCAAGTAACTTGTTGATGCTATTGATAATTGTTATTTTAAGATTTGTCATTTAAATAGTGTATCTTACTCAGAGTTCAAGAATGCTACAATACATCACAACAAGGCTAAAACTATTATGATAACTAGTGTGCTACGTAAGTTATGTTTGGTATGTATAAAACTTTTGAGATGATTGAGATTCCCTTTTGACTTTATTTAGGGATAGGTTAGGGTTAAATAGTAGGGAGTGAAGTGGCAGAAGAAACTGTCCACAATTGGTGATACTTTTGGGCATGGGAATATTATCAAGTGTAGCTCCAATTTGCTTCCTCCATGGGCCATGAACTCAGGGTTCTGCTTTCGTTCTAGGTACCAAACAATTTCGCAAGTGTAAATGTAAGTGGCTACCATTACCAACCACACTCCTCTACTGAATGGCTTAGTCAGCACCCATTGCTTGTTGTTAGGTTCAACACGAACCACCCTGGTCAATTCAGGGGCAAGAATGGCACCGTAAAAGTGGCATTCCCCAAGCGCTGGGTGAGGATAGTGACATCAACAACCGTTGCATCAAATTTCTGTCAAGATAGATATAAACATGTGATGTAATTTGGAAGGATCACAATTACCTCAAGCAAATAGAAAATGAAACTAGGGTTTTGAAAGGAAGAAAACAAGAAATGAGAAATAGGGTTAAGAAAATGATAAATTTGGGCTTCGCACCTCCTTGCACCACAGACTTCACATCCCTTGCACCACCGGCTTCACACCCAATCTCAAGAACTCAAGGCTCTAAACATTTAAACTGGAAAAGTTTTCATTTAATCATTGTCTAAAAATAAATGAATTCTGATGCCTATTTATAGGCTTTACAAAAGAGTACTTCTAGGAGATAACCGATGTGGTACTAAACACCTACATAAAAGAAGATAACTACTCAAAAATAAACTAAAGCATAAGAAAACAAGTAGCAACTAGTGATGTCCTCATCATTTCCCCCGGGGTGGGAGAAAATTGACCCTGTCGAGTGGGGGCTCCCCTTATGAAGCATCTCAATCGGGCCAAGGTGGTTGTCGTCGCAGTACCACCGGTACATCACGTCGAGACCATGGTGGTGGAGGTGAAACTGGTCTCTGTGACGGGTGGGCTGTGGAAGATGGCAGATCGATCAAGGTACAGATAGTAGACTGAGGCGCATTATCCCTGCTGAAGACAGAGCTGATACCAGGATCTCATAGGGTATTCACCTCGTAAGCAATAAAAGCACTTCTCTTTAGAATCCTATCAAAATCTGTATGTCAAGCGTACAACTTTCTCACAGCCTCAGGGTTACTCGTAACCATCACCTTATTATCCACTGTAAATTCTTGCAAAATACTATATAGATATGCAACTAATTTGTAGGTGTCATTGCAAATCATTATAAATTGCTATCGATCTAGTGATATCATCAATATATGCAACATGCAAATGCAATGGAGTAGTACTCGAGGCATAATTCCTAAATATGAGAAAATGATATATCTGGGATGCCTTAGAGATTACACATCTAAGTCCTAGGAAGCCCGCCACCACCCCCAAACCTTCCTCTTCCGTCGTCGTGCCACACCATCTTCATCATCACCCTCGCTCCTATCTCCGCTGCCACCTTCACCATCATCATCGCCACAACCCACTGTCATCATCATCTCGCAACCCATCAACGTCATCATCTTCACCATCTCCAAGCCTTCCGATCAACATCTCCACACCTCCAATAACAACCTCACCGCCATCCTCTTCTGCCGCAATCTTGTTGGCCCAAGAGGTTACACTCTCCAATTGTTTTGTGTTTTGATGATGACAAACCAAATATGAGCTATTTGGTACTAACAAGTTTGTTAAGATAAGTTTCAGGTTTGTACCATGTTTAGAGACCATTCGCTTAGCTATTGCAAGAACTTCTAAGTTCCACAAAGCAAGGAAGGCAAATTGCACATCAAGGAAGGATCATAGAAGAGAAGGCACTAGCAAGGCATTGGATGGCTCAAAGACTTGAAGATAGCACAAGAAGTCTTCATGTAATTTGTTTTTCAGTTTATAGTTTGTTAAAGAATAGTGGATAGGTTTGAAGCTCTATCACACACGTTTTTGCACACATGCTCATTCCAAAATAATTTCTTATAAATTATACAAAAATATTTTGCATACAAGATTTTGCCTACAGATATATATTTATGTTTTATACTAATCCCTGTTCAAAAGTATTTTTGTTAAAATCAAAATCCTCTTTATTTTCTTTTTAAAATTGACTTTTTGACCTGATCCGGTCGACCGGGTCGGTCGACCGAGTCTGTGTCAGTCTGGTCCGGTCGACCGGACCAGTCGACCGAAGTCTTGGCAGATGCACGTATCCGTGTGCACGTCTGTCGGTCGACCGGGGCGGTCGACCGGACTATTATTTTTTGCTCACAGGTTTTATCGGTCGACCGGGTCGGTCGACCGCTAGACTTCAACGGTCAAATTTTTATACTACCGGTCGACCGGCCCGGTCGACCGATCCGACCGTTTGAACAGTAACGGGCAGATTTTTAAGAGCTGTTTATTTTTGTCTTTTGTATTTAAAAATTCGTTTAAGGATATATTTTGATCTAATTACCTCCTAAACATCAGTAAATATGTTTTATCCCTAAACCCTAGCCCTCTCCTATAAATAGGGGTGTTTGGGGAGAGATTGGTTACAACAACTATTATTGCTAAAAATTCAAAAGTTTAAGGCTTTCAAAGTTCTTGGTTTTTGTGCTAAATTCTCTCAATTTTCTGAAGGGTTTTCAAAAGTTTTTCTCTGATTTCAATTTCTTTTCCTTACATAAAAGAGCTTCAATTCTACTCATTATTCTCTAAGGACCTTTGTAAGGGAAGAGATTTTTGAAAGAGAGAGTTTGTGGTCTTTTGACTACCAAGGAAATCACTTGTTCTTGAGATTGTAGGAGTTGGGTACTCCATTGTATTTGAGATCTTTGTGATAGTGGAAGTGGTCGGAATCCTTCTGGGGAAGGCGGGGAGTAGAGCTGGGTGCTCGAACCTCGATAACATATCCTTGTGTTTGCGATTGGTTTACATTCTTGCAATTATTACTCTACTTTGCTTGCACTTATTACTTGCTCATCATACTTACTTGCTTGCATTCATATTGTGATTGTTATAGCTTTAAATTTTTAAATTGCCCTTTGATTAGCATTATCACCTATTCACCCCCCCCTCTAGGTGATTTTCAATTGGTATCAGAGCTTGGACTCTAGGTTTGGCTTAACATCCATAGAGAGATCCTTAAAATATTGCTAATCAACATTTTCATTCATCCATTCATACACTAGTAAATATGGCCGACAACATTAAAACCCCACCTAAATTTGATGGCCTAAATTTTCCCATTTGGAAGGTTAGGATGACTATATTTTGCAATCACTAGGTAGCTTGGTAGCTAAGTCCTTGACCAAACCCTACATAGCACCCGATAGTGATGAGAGCACTTGGACCGACTTCAACTTTAGAGAATATGAGGCTAACTCAAAAGCCCAAAACTCCCTTTTAACCGCCTTGAATGAGGATGACCTTACACGGGTAATTCATTGCCAATCCGCCTATGAGATTTGGCAACATTTATTGGTCACACACGAAGGGACTTCACAAGTCAAGAGAGCTAAGATAGATCTCTTGAGGTCTCAATATGAATCTTTTAAAATGCTTGATGATGAATCCATTGATTGTATGATTACTCGTTTCACTAAAATTACAAATGGTCTTTCTTCATTAGGTGACGTCATCTCCAACGATCAAAAGGTGCGCAAAGTGATACGGGCTCTTCCTTCTTCATGGGAGATCAAGGCCACCACCTTAAAGGAGTTGAACGACAAGGACGAGATGGACATCATTAGTCTCATTGGGAACCTAAAGACCCATGAGATGGAGAAGAAGGCAAGAGAAGAGGCCACTACTTCAAAGAAGAAATCTATAGCCTTCAAGACTTCATCCACCAATGATGACGATGATGAAGACGAAGAAGAAGATGAGGAGCTAACTCTACTTGTGCGGAATGTCAAGAGGTTGTACCGAAAGAACAAGTTCAACTTCCGGAGAAGATTCGAAGGCAAAGAGGAGCGGAAGATCATTTGCTATAATTGCCGCAAACCCGGACATATCATGGCGGATTGTCCGGAGTTCAAGAAGAAAATGACTTCCTCCTTCAAGCCAAAGAAACCGGAGGAGAAGAAAGCCTACAAAGCAACATGGGATTCGAAAGCGAGTCCGAAGAGGAGGTGGATCAAGCTAATATGTGTTTCATGGCAAACACACCTAAGGTAACCCCTCAATCCCTTGATGATGAAGATGATGAACTAAGTAAGGAAGTTCTAGTTCATGCCTTTGTAGAACTTTCTGAAACTTATGATAATAAGAAACTTGAATGCTTAAAATTACAAAAAGAAGTTGCTTTTCTTAAAAATCAACTTGCTTTGGTTTCAAAAGAAAAAGATGATCTTTCTTCCAATCTTGTTTCTATTCAAAATGAATTTGACGCTTATAAGATTTCTTGTAAGGGTAAAACCCCTATTGTTGATAATAAAGAAATTTCTTTCTTAAAAACCAAAATGGTTGATTTTGAAAAGATTTTGAAAGATTGTACTTTTAACACCAAGAAGCTTGAAGAAAAGTTTTCCAAAAAGCACACTTCTCATGTTAAAGATTCTCATGCTAAAATTTCACATGCTCACACTTCAAATAATACTTCTCATGCTAAATCTTTTCATGCTCACAATGCCCATGCTCACAAATCACACACTCACTATGCTTTTAGATATGGTAGAGTGTATAGATGTACTTATTGTGGCAAAAATGGACATTTAGCTAAATTTTGTTATGATAAATTGCATAGTTCAAATAATCTTGTTTGGGTTAATGGCTCTAACCCTCATGGACCCAAGAAAATGTGGGTACCAAAATCAAGTCCTAAAATGTTTGATGTAGGTACACACCAAGGCTCCAAGACGTAGGGAGCGGTGGTACCTTGATAGTGGTTGTTCAAGACACATGACGTGGGATATCAACAACTTCACAACCCTATCAAGGTACATGGAAGGTGGCTCCGTCACCTTCGGGGATGATTCCAAAGGCACCATCATCGGTATTGGTAATATTCAAATTGGTTCATCTCCTATTATAGAGAATGTTGTTTTAGTAGATGGTTTAAAACATAATTTGCTTAGCATTAGCCAACTTTGTGATCGTGGACTTAAAGTTATTTTTGATGATTCCTCATGCAAGATTTTTGATGTTAAATCCGATGTTTGTATTCTTACCGGTTTTCGTGATAATAATGTTTATATTATTGACATGCTTAATTTAGATTGTTCTACTAAATGCTTAAATGCTTTTGATGAAAATTCTTGGCTTTGGCATAGAAGATTAGGACATGCATCTTTTGACCATATCTCTAGGATTAATTCAAAGGAATTGGTGAAGGGTATACCTTGCTTGGATTTTGAGAAAGACCGCATTTGTGGTGCGTGCCAACTTGGGAAACAAATCAAGTCTTCCTTTAAACCAATCAAGGATATCATGTTAACTAGGCCTTTAGAATTAATTCATATGGATCTTTTTGGACCAACTAAAACTAAGAGTTTAAATGGAAGTAGATTTGCATTTGTTTTGGTTGATGATTTCTCCCGTTTTACTTGGGCTTTCTTTTTACAAAATAAAGATCAAACTTTTTCTCATTTTAAAATTTTTCGAAAAAGAGTTGAAAAAGAAAAAGGGTTTTCCGATTTTGAGAATAAGGAGTGATAGAGGTGGTGAGTTTATTAACCAACTCTTTATGACTTATTGTGATGAAAAGGGAATTAAGCATGAAACATCTTGTCCTAGAACTCCACAACAAAATGGAGTTGTAGAAAGGAAAAATAGAACACTTCAAGAGATGGCTAGGACAATGATAAGTGAATATGACCTCCCTCAATATTTATGGGCCGAGGCCGTAAACACCGCATGCTATATATCGAATCGTATTTATTTATGCAAAAATTCTTCAAAAACTTCTTTTGAAATGTATCATTCTAGAAAACCAAATGTTGCATATTTTAAAGTTTTTGGATGCAAGTGTTTTGTTTTAAATACTAAGGATAATTTGGGTAAATTTGATGCTAAGGCTTATGAGGCTATCTTTGTTGGATATTCCTCTACTAGCAAAGCATATAGAGTTTTCATTAGATCTTCTCAAACCATTGAAGAATCCATGCATGTTAAATTTGAAGAATCTAATGTGGTTGTTGAGAATGTTGTAGAGATTGAACCACTAGGTGAAGACATGGAGAGACTATCCTTGAAGGACTCACCTGCTCAAGAAGAAAAGCTAGATCCTATTGGTGAAGTTCAAGAGGATAAGGAGGAAAGCACTCAACCGCTTCCTAAAGCTTGGAGATACGCTACAAATCATCCTAAGGAGCTCATCTTGGGTGATGCATCTAAAGGAGTCACAACGCGCTCCAAACTCCATGACATATGTGGTAACTTTGCTTTCATTTCTCATTTTGAACCCAAAGGCATTCTCGAAGCCGAGACGGACCCATATTGGTTGCTTGCCATGCAAGAGGAACTCAATCAATTTGAGCGCAACCAAGTTTGGCACCTTGTTCCTAAGCCCCACGATAGACCAATAATTGGTACTAAGTGGATCTTTAGGAATAAGTTGGATGAGTCCGGAAATGTCATTAGGAATAAAGCTAGGTTAGTGGCCCAAGGTTACACTCAAGTTGAGGGAATTGACTTTGAGGAGACCTTTGCACCCGTAGCACGGCTTGAAGCCATACGGATGACACTAGCTTTTGCATGTTTTAAAAATTTTAAACTTTTTCAAATGGATGTAAAAAGTGCATTTTTAAATGGTTTTATTAATGAAGAAGTTTATGTTGCTCAACCTCCCGGTTTTGTTGATCATGTTCATCCCGATTTTGTTTTTAAACTTGATAAAGCTTTGTATGGATTGAAACAAGCTCCAAGAGCTTGGTATGAAAGGCTTTCTAGTTTTCTCATTTCAAATGATTTTATTAAAGGCAAAGTAGACACAACTCTTTTTACTAAGCATGTTGATAATGATATTTTAATTGTACAAATTTATGTTGATGATATAATTTTTGGATCTACTAATGAGCTTTTATGCAAGGATTTTGAGAAGGTAATGCAACTAGAATTTGAAATGTCTTCCATGGGTGAGCTCAATTTCTTCCTTGGACTCCAAATCAAGCAATTGCAAGACGGAACCTTCATTAACCAAGCCAAGTACGCAAAGGAGCTAGTAAAGAAGTTTGGGCTTGAAGGATCAAAGGCTTGCAACACTCCAATGGCAACTACAACCAAGCTTGATAAGGACGAACAAGGTAAAAATGTTGATATTAAATTATATAGAAGCATGATAGGAAGTCTTTTATATTTGACGGCAAGTAGGCCGGATATCATGTTTAGTGTGTGTCTTTGTGCTAGATTTCAATCGTGTCCTAAAGAGTCTCATCTTATTGCGGTAAAACGCATTATTCGTTATATTAAGGGCACTATTGGAATGGGTCTTTGGTATCCGAAAACTATAGATTTTTCAATGACTAGTTATTCGGATGCCGACTATGCGGGTTGTAGAGTAGATAGAAAGAGTACTAGTGGGACATGTCAATTTCTTGGTAATTGTCTTGTTTCATGGTCCTCTAGGAAACAAAATTCCGTAGTTCTCTCAACCGCCGAGGCGGAGTATGTTGCCGCGGGGGCTTGTTGTGCACAAGTCCTTTGGATGAAACATACTCTCCTTGATTTTGATTTGCACTTTGATCATATAAAAATATTTTGTGATAATACTAGTACTATTCACATGACCAAAAATGCAAATCAACATAGTAAGACCAAGCACATTGAGATTAGATATCACTTTCTTAGAGATCATTTTGAGAAAGGTGATATAGATATTGATTATGTTTCCACGAATTTACAACTAGCCGATATTTTCACTAAACCTCTTGATTTTGCTAGATTTTCGTTTATTTGTGGAGAACTTAATGTTTGTATTATTGAATAGATATGTTTTTTTTCATAACCCTTTTTGATGTATGACAAAAAGGGGGAGAATAAGTTTACATGGACAAAAATAAGTTCATTTGGTCTTGGTTCCATATGAATTTATATGTTTTGTTGTTTTGTTTTTATGAGTTTTTGTGTTTTAAATAAATTCTTGTGTTTTAGTTGTTTTTGGTATTTTTGGTATCAAGAGCAATTTTTGTGTTTTATATATTTGTTTTAATTGGTTTCAATAATTGGTGCATCATTTCAATTATTAGTTTCTAGAGCATATTCTTGTGTTTTATGTATAGCATAATTTGAGGGGGAGTTTTCTCCTACCCTATATTTTTGTTAATAGCCTATTTGTTTTGTCATCATCAAAAAGGGGGAGATTGTTGGCCCAAGAGGTTACACTCTCCAATTGTTTTGTGTTTTGATGATGACAAACCAAATATGAGCTATTTGGTACTAACAAGTTTGTTAAGATAAGTTTCAGGTTTGTACCATGTTTAGAGACCATTCGCTTAGCTATTGCAAGAACTTCTAAGTTCCACAAAGCAAGGAAGGCAAATTGCACATCAAGGAAGGATCATAGAAGAGAAGGCACTAGCAAGGCATTGGATGGCTCAAAACTTGAAGATAGCACAAGAAGTCTTCATGTAATTTGTTTTTCAGTTTATAGTTTGTTAAAGAATAGTGGATAGGTTTGAAGCTCTATCACACACGTTTTTGCGCACATGCTCATTCCAAAATAATTTCTTATAAATTATACAAAAATATTTTGCATACAAGATTTTTCCTACAGATATATATTTATGTTTTATACTAATCCCTGTTCAAAAGTATTTTTGTTAAAATCAAAATCCTCTTTGTTTTCTTTTTAAAATTGACTTTTTGACCTGATCCGGTCGACCGGGTCGGTCGACCGAGTCTGTGTCAGTCTGGTCCGGTCGACCGGACCAGTCGACCGAAGTCCTGGCAGATGCACGTATCCGTGTGCACGTCTGTCGGTCGACCGGGGCGGTCGACCGGACTATTATTTTTTGCTCACAGGTTTTATCGGTCGACCGGGTCGGTCGACCGCTAGACTTCAACGGTCAAATTTTTATACTACCGGTCGACCGGCCCGGTCGACCGATCCGACCGTTTGAACAGTAACGGGCAGATTTTTAAGAGCTGTTTATTTTTGTCTTTTGTATTTAAAAATTCGTTTAAGGATATATTTTGATCTAATTACCTCCTAAACATCAGTAAATATGTTTTATCCCTAAACCCTAGCCCTCTCCTATAAATAGGGGTGTTTGGGGAGAGATTGGTTACAACAACTATTATTGCTAAAAATTCAAAAGTTTAAGGCTTTCAAAGTTCTTGGTTTTTGTGCTAAATTCTCTCAATTTTCTGAAGGGTTTTCAAAAGTTTTTCTCTGATTTCAATTTCTTTTCCTTACACAAAAGAGCTTCAATTCTACTCATTATTCTCTAAGGACCTTTGTAAGGGAAGAGATTTTTGAAAGAGAGAGTTTGTGGTCTTTTGACTACCAAGGAAATCACTTGTTCTTGAGATTGTAGGAGTTGGGTACTCCATTGTATTTGAGATCTTTGTGATAGTGGAAGTGGTCGGAATCCTTCTGGGGAAGGCGGGGAGTAGAGCTGGGTGCTCGAACCTCGATAACATATCCTTGTGTTTGCGATTGGTTTACATTCTTGCAATTATTACTCTACTTTGCTTGCACTTATTACTTGCTCATCATACTTACTTGCTTGCATTCATATTGTGATTGTTATAGCTTTAAATTTTTAAATTGCCCTTTGATTAGCATTATCACCTATTCACCCCCCCTCTAGGTGATTTTCAAATCTCTACTGCTTGATCTTACCAGGATCCAATCGCACGACTGAAAAACACCTAGAGGGGGGGTGAATAGGTGTAAGTGCTAATCTAGTGAACTAAATGCGCTAAATGCGGAAGCTTAAAAACTATTTGCAACACACTTAGTACAACATACAAGTGTAGCCGAATTCCCCGTGAAGGGCTCTGGACTAACTCCTCTTGATTCCCTTAAATATGGGTTGAGGTGCTATGTGAAGCTCTTGTGGTTAAGTACAAGTGAGGCACACACAAACAACCAAGCATATAATATGAATAGGCAATATGAATATATGCAAGGCACAACAAGCAATATGAATGATATGACAATATGAACAATGCTATGCACAAATAAAAGAGAGAGAGAGAGTTGAGAGACAATGGATCAAACGCAAACACAAAGATATGTTTCGAGGTTCGAGCACCTTGCTCTACGTCCCCGCCTACACCACCGTGTAGGATTTCCAATCCACTATCTCCCACCGAGGGAACCTCCACCGAGGAGGATTTGTTACAACACTAGGAGTACCGAACTCCTCTCTCAAACACCGCCTCACAACCGAGGGGTAGGCCCGTAGCCAAACAACAACCACAATCACCTCTACCGAAGAGGGATACAAACCAAACTCCACCTCTCACTAAAGGGAGCAAACAACAACCAACTCCACCTCTCCCTAGAGGGAGCAAACCACAATCCTCAACCTCTACCGAAGAGGGAGCAACCCAATCAAAGCAAGGGTTTTACAACAAGTGGTTACAAAGACCACAAACTCTCTTTTTCACAAACGAAAGATCCTAAATAGATTAGGATAGAAGATATAGCTCAAGTGGAAAAACTAGGTGTTTGGAAAACAAAGACTCAAAGAAAAATACTTGGGAAAACTCTTATAAAAGATAGAAAATGAAAGCCAAGACAAATCTCCCAAAATTCTCTTTTCTTTGATTTTTCCAAAAACCTAAAACAAATAAGATTGGAAGTTTAAAACCCAAAAACACTTTTGAAAACTTGTTTTAAACTCTGGGGAAACTGTAATTTTTCTCTTGTAAAAACCTTGGCCAAAATCCCAAAGAATTGGGGTTTATATAGGCCAAAACAGAAACTAGCCGTTAGGCTGATCTGGCAGCCTGACAGGCTAGCGGTCGGCCAGCCGGCCGACCGCCAACGGTCAAAAATATGACCGTTGGGCCAAACCAGCCGACCGCCCGGCCGACCGAAATAAACAGAGAGCACTGCTCTCAGGTCCGGTCGGCCGTCCGGCCGACCGTCCCTGTGGCTGCCAAACGTGCACAAGCTTGTGCACGTCGGTCGACCTCATGGGTCGACCGGCCTTAGGTGCGGTCGACCCGTACGGTCGGCCGACCTGGCCTGTCAGCCACTGTTCTGGGACAGAAACACAGTTAAAAAATATTTCTAAAAATCTTTTAAGTCTTATAAAAATACTCACAAATAGTTTTATCATTTTGCATTGATATATAAACATGTGGTAAAAAGTTTAGCTCAAATATCAATCAATATGAACTATTTTTGTGTTTTATCATTTTTACCAAAAACCAAAACATGTATTTTTATCAAACTTGGATTTTTCAATACATGAATAGGAAAGTCAAAATAAGTTTGTTTAAAAGTTAAGCATGCATGTATAGAATGAAACAACTATACATATATCAATTAAACTTGTTTTGATCAACTATTCATGAAAACCAAAAACCAAACATAAAACGTGTGTGTTATGTGCACTTGAGCATATCAACTATACTAAGTTTTACAAATGGATCTAAACACACAATCTAAACTATAGATACCTAAGTCTTCTTGACGATCTCCATCTTCAAGTAGACCCGATCCAAAACTCCATCCATGGGCTAGGCAATGTGTGATCTTGAAAACTTGAGCCCTGGAATCACCATGGAAAGCTTCTAAACTCCTTGTAGAAGCTAATCACCAACTAATATCTTGCTAATAGATCTGAAACTAAAAACACAAGAATATTAGTAAACATAACTACATGAGTTAATCATCATCAAAACTAGAGTGGAAGGCCTTTGGGCCAACAATCTCCCCTTTTTTGATGATGACAAAACTCATGGAGTTATATATGCATGGATTAAAGTTAAGCTTCAAAGAAGCTCCCCCTTAACTCATGCATAAACAAATAATCATAATATACAATGAATATTAAACATGAATGCATAGATATGCATAAACAATAAAAGGTTCTAGATACCAAATGAAATATTCACAATAAACATGTTCTAGATACCAATTAAAATCATAATATATGCAAAAACATAAGCATGCATATAAACTCAAAATCTTTCTCCCCCTTTTTGTCAATCATCAACAAAGGGGTAAAAATAAAATCAAAACATAAACAAATTCTTCTATCAACAAAACATGTTATAGACACCAATGAAATGTGAAAGGTGTTCTAGATACCAATTAAATGAATAAAACTTTTCCCTTTTTTTTTAAATAAATGCATACAAAGACATGCATATAAATCCAAATCCTTCTCCCCCTTTTGTTCTATAACACAAATGATGTAAATAAGGGGTAAATAACAAATCATAAGATGTACACTCAATTAAGATACCAAATGATACTTATATGTCAATGAAGTACATCTTGATACCAATTGAAAGTAAACATACCAAAACAAAATTTTGAGATACCAATTTAAAACATAAACATTTTGATATCAAAAGATAGTATTTTTCTTTTTAAGCCATATAAACAATTTTGATTGTGATATCATATGCTTAAAATAAACATCAAATTTCCAATCATAAAGTGTGAGAGTGGAAATCAAATACCAATTGAAATATGAAAGTCAAATTTTCTCCCCGTTTATGAAATACAAACTAAAACAATGCGTAGGCTTGATACCAATTTAAAAGTAATCAATTAAAATAGGATAATCATTGAGGTTTTCAAGCTTAGCATAAACAAATATTTGTGCTCTAAGATATAGGAATATAGTAGGCACAAATAAAACATATATGTATGAAAAAAAATAGATACCAATAGACATTGATACCATTGAAATGAAAGCATACATACATAAACACATATGAGTATACAAAAGAATCAAGATTGATACCAATTGAAAGAGTTCAATGATACCAATTGACATAACAATAAAAGCATGGTATAACTCATATCAAGATGAAGAATATGAAGTAGTTAAAATGGAAATTTTTGTTAACTAGTACGAAATCCTTCAAGTAAGGAATAAACTAAAAATAATTTTCATAAAACACATGTAAATCACATAGCACTTAAAAATACTCAATATTCAATAAAGTCCATACATGCTCATGAAAACATACTCATGAGAAATATTTTAAAAAAATGATGAGTGTACAAGTAGTGTGTGACATGACATTATGAAATTTCCAATTAAGCTCAAAATTCCTTGAAACAATGAAAATCATCAAAATTATTTAATCTTCAAGGTATATGTATGTTTTATACAAACTAAAACATACATACATATCCAAAACACAACGAGTCCACAAAATATATGCATTAAGGCACGTGGCTCAAAAAGGATGTATATGTATAATAATAATTTGGATAAAATAGACATATACATGAAGTTAAACAACTAAACACGAAATCAAGAAAAACTAAATTTTCACCAAAACAAATTTCATTTCAAGGTATATGTATGAATTGTCAACACAATAAGTATACATACATATCCCTAAACACAATTGAGTCCATATATATAGATTTGCATGAACGGCAAATGACTTAAAGGGTATACATGTATAACTTAAGGTTTGGCAAAATGCACATATACATGAAATGTAACACACTATCAAATCAAGAAATAGGAATACAAGTTTAAGATGCATGAATCATCAAAACTAGACTATACTAGCACATCTAATGGGAACAAATAAGCAATCAAGCTCAAACATATATAGATTTATTTGTGGCCCACTATATGCACAAGTATAATTCCTAGTCTTAATGAAAACTAACATTTAAACTAGTAATCAAATCATGAAGCATCAAAAAAAGATATAAATCAACATGAAAATCATAAACATGATTACTATGTAAATTCACATGTAATTAGATTCATGATGTACACGATAGCTAAGCTATGGTGAGAACACAAAATAATAGACCATATTAAACATGGGTGTCTCAAATTGCTATACATGTATGTCAAGGATCTAATAATCATGGCATTCATAATAATCTATGAACAACAAACATGCTATAAACAATGAAATGGAAAGCATGAAAACATTAAATAGGAGTTAGGAATCGTTACCAAAACCTAAAAGGCAACTCTCCTTGTCTCCAAAACATGGTGGTCTTCTCCACCAAACTTCCCTTGAAAGTGATGCATCCAATTGATTTCCTATAAGTACGGAACGCATCCACTCCAAGGTACGGCAACTCTCACGTCATGTGAGAGCCCACACCTACATCAAAAACTCTAGGGGTGGTCTTTGGTACCCATATCTTATTGGGTCCATGGGGGTTAGTACCTTCTCTAACCCAAACAAAATTAGTTGCTAAATTTGAAACATGTATTCTATCATAACAAAATTTAGCAAGGTGGCCCTTACGTCCACAATGTGTACAAGTGTACACATGAGCATACATGTGATGGGTGTGTCCGTGAGGAGCATGTGTATGCCGTGGAGGGTGTGCATGAAAAGATGGAATTTGTTTCTTTCGAACCAAGGATTCCAAGCGTGTGTGGTTCATGGCACATTGGCTCATAGTGGAGCCCAAACAATCCATTTTCTTCTTAATTAAATTTATATCATTTTCAATCAAAGAAGAAGTGGAGCATGCAATGGGTGGAGTGTGTGAAACTACCCTAGCATGGCAAACATGTGCATCAATTTTATTTTGTAAAACAATATTTTTATCTAAACAAACATTCAACTCATTTGAAATAGAAATAATTTTATTTTTCAAAGCAACATTCTCCTTTAAAACAAAATCAACTTTTGAAGACAAATTTTCATTTTTCTTCAAAATAACATGGCAATCATTTTTAGATTTTAAAAACTCATTTTCTTTAAGTGCAAGTTCTAATTGAGATCTCAATGAATCCCTTTCATTATAGACCTCAACCTTCTCTTGCAAAACATTGTCAAGTTTAGAAGACAATTTTTCATTTTCTTTAGTTAAAGCAAAAGTCTTCTTTTTCAACAAATTATATTTTTCTATTAGTTTTTCACAAACAATAGATAGTTCTTCATTCAAAGCATGGGGATCAACATAATCAACACATGAAGAACTAGAATCAAAACTATCTAGTTGAGTTTCCGATTGTACCTCAAGGGAGTCATTCCCTTGGACCATTAAGCATTGAGAATCGGATTCTCCACTAGACTCCTCCGGTTAATTTGGCAATTGAAATTTGGAGGTGGTGGTTGTTGTCAACTTGTTCCACACTACAAAAGCGGAATCAAGATTAGAAATAAGCATAAGATAATCTTTTGAAAGCGTGCTTCTAATGGTCTCTAGGGCTTGTGCATTGGCCCCTATATGCTTGCGGTCACCAAGATAACATCTCTTGGTAGCGGCAAGGAAAACATGCAAACCTAGGGTCTTTAGGTACATGGACATCATATACTTCCAAACAACAATGTTGGAAGGGTCAAAACTAGGTGGGGTCATGAAGTCCATGGTAAACTATATGAGTGTGCAAACAAGCAAATGCAAACAATAAATTAGCAAACAAATGGATCTCACTCCTAGGATGTTAAGCCTAATATCATGAGCGTAGGCTCTGATACCAAGTGAAAAACACCTAGAGGGGGGTGAATAGGTGTAAGTGCTAATCTAGTGAACTAAATGCGCTAAAGCGGAAGCTTAAAAACTATTTGCAACACACTTAGTACAACACACAAGTGTAGCCGAATTCCCCGTGAAGGGCTCTGGACTAACTCCTCTTGATTCCCCTAAATATGGGTTGAGGTGCTATGTGAAGCTCTTGTGGTTAAGTACAAGTGAGGCACACATAAACAACCAAGCATATAATATGAATAGGCAATATGAATATATGCAAGGCACAACAAGCAATATGAATGATATGACAATATGAACAATGCTATGCACAAATAAAAGAGAGAGAGTTGAGAGACAATGGATCAAACGCAAACACAAAGATATGTTTCGAGGTTCGAGCACCTTGCTCTACGTCCCCGCCTACACCACCGTGTAGGATTTCTAATCTACTATCTCCCACCGAGGGAACCTCCACCGAGGAGGATTTGTTACAACACTAGGAGTACCGAATTCCTCTCTCAAACACCGCCTCACAACCGAGGGGTAGGCCCGTAGCCAAACAACAACCACAATCACCTCTACCGAAGAGGGATACAAACCAAACTCCACCTCTCATTAGAGGGAGCAAACAACAACCAACTCCACCTCTCCCTAGAGGGAGCAAACCACAATCCTCAACCTCTACCGAAGAGGGAGCAACCCAATCAAAGCAAGGGTTTTACAACAAGTGGTTACAAAGACCACAAACTCTCTTTTCCACAAACAAAAGATCCTAAATAGATTAGGATAGAAGATATAGCTCAAGTGGAAAAACTAGGTGTTTGGAAAACAAAGACTCAAAGAAAAATACTTGGGAAAACTCTTGTAAAAGATAGAAAATGAAAGCCAAGACAAATCTCCCAAAATTCTCTTTTCTTTGATTTTTCCAAAAACCTAAAACAAATAAGATTGGAAGTTTAAAGCCCAAAAACACTTTTGAAAACTTGTTTTAAACTCTGGGAAAACTGTAATTTTTCTCTTGTAAAAACCTTCGCCAAAATCCTAAAGAATTGGGGTTTATATAGGCCAAAACAGAAACTAGCCGTTAGGCTGATCTGGCAGCCTGACAGGCTAGCGGTCGGCCAGCCGGCCGACCGCCAACGGTCAAAAATATGACCATTGGGCCAAACCGGCCGACCGCCCGGCCGACCGAAATAAACAGAGAGCACTTCTCTCAGGTCCGGTCGGCCGTCCGGCCGACCGTCCCTGTGGCTGCCAAACGTGCACAAGCTTGTGCTCGTCGGTCGACCTCATGGGTCGACCGGCCTTAGGTGCGGTCGACCCGTGCGGTCGGCCGACCTGGCCTGTCAGCCACTGTTCTGGGACAGAAACACAGTTAAAAAATATTTCTAAAAATCTTTTAAGTCTTGTAAAAATACCCAAAAATAGTTTTATCATTTTGCATTGATATATAAACATGTGGTAAAAAGTTTAGCTCAAATATCAATCAATATGAACTACTTTTGTGTTTTATCATTTTTACCAAAAACCAAAACATGTATTTTTATCAAACTTGGATTTTTCAATACATGAATAGGAAAGTCAAAATAAGTTTGTTTAAAAGTTAAGCATGCATGTAAAGAATGAAACAACTATACATATATCAATTAAACTTGTCTTGATCAACTATTCATGAAAACCAAAAACCAAACATAAAACGTGTGTGTTATGTGCACTTGAGCATATCAACTATACTAAGCTTTACAAATGGATCTAAACACACAATCTAAACTATGAATACCTAAGTCTTCTTGACGATTTCCATCTTCAAGTAAACCCGATCCAAAACTCCATCCATGGGCTAGGCAATGTGTGATCTTGAAAACTTGAGCCCTGGAATCACCATGGAAAGCTTCTAAACTCCTTGTAGAAGCTAATCACCAACTAATATCTTACTAATAGATCTGAAACTGTAACGCCCCGATCCCACGGATACGGAGACGTCACTGCGACGTATATACGTAGGTCAGAAAATGCCCCCACGCATATACGCTAAGCAATAAGTACAACAAGAATCAGAGTACACGACAAAGCGTGATATCTATACATATGCCATCATAAAAGTACAAGTACAAGTCATCACAAAATATGATAAAATATTACACATTACATGTATCTTTTATCACAACCAAGTTCAAAAGCAAAGATACAATATAAACACAAAATGCTCACGAGTAGGATGAAGATCCCGTGAGTCAAAAAGAGAGATCTGGCACAAGGACTGGAGCTAATCGGCCTGCTCACTAAAGAAAGCTCGATCTTCTGTGGATGGCTCCACTTCGATCCAAGCTTCGGAACCTGAACATACAAATCCAAGGGAGTCAGGACCTCCCAACAATGAACAGGCTACAGCCAAATGGCTATAAAACAAGGATAAGGAAGTTAGAACAGTAATATGAATATCAATCAACGAATAATGGAAGCATGAAGAAATAAAATCAGAATACAAAGAATCCACAGTTAGAGTCTATTATTATTATTACTTGTCTTACTGTGATATCTAGCTATGTGACCCAGCGTCCCAGGGCACATAGATCCATATCCTAGTAAAGCAAGGTTGTTATTGGAAACCAGCGGTTGTATCGACGAACTATGTTTACAGTGGATCCCGTACATGCCCGGGATAACGGTCCAGGATTGTTCCGTTGCTTGGTGACGGAAGCCAGCCGCTAGGCTAACAGGAGGGACTTATGTATGCCCTTTATCATGATAGTATTCAGGAAGAGGGAGCAAGCACTCCCCTCGGTCCCCTGGTGGCCCACAGGTCAGACCGGAACATGAGTTGCACAACATTCCTAAAACCACTGTAAACACGAACACATATCGATATCCGCATGTTTTCCCCCGACCCAATATAAGTTGGTCCATTTTATACAAAAGTCAAGTGTATCATGCTTGGTTCAAGTGATGGCATGATAAGTGGTGATATCCATTTATTAACAAGTTATGGAATGAGACTACACAATGATAAGTCATGAAGTGGAAATATATAATAACAAGTCATGGTGTAATATGAAGTAAGATCCATCAAGTAACATGTCATGAGGTATCAGTCATGAAGCACAAGTAACAATAATACATAGCACATGAACCAATGATAAGATCCAAATTCAGAAAAGAAATCAACTAAGACAAACAGTCAGAATTAATCGACTAGGTGGAATGGTTAGTCGACTAATAGGGGTCTTAAGTCGACTAACAGTCTGGATTAGTCGACTAAAACTGAGTTCCAGAGAGTTGGATTCTGGTTTCAGGAAAAGTTAGTCGACTAGGTGGAAGGGTTAGTCGACTAACAAGGATTATAAGTCAACCAACAGATACTTAAATCGACTAAGTCTGTGATACAGAGAGTTGAGTTTCTGATTCAGGAAAAGTTAGTCGACTAGGGTGGAAGGTGTAGTCGACTAACAAAGATTTCTAGTCGACTAATAGATAGTCTAAGTCGACTAAAACTGTGTTCCAGAAAAGGTTACGTTTCAAAATAGATGGGTTAGTCGACTAATACCTAGGTCAAGTCGACTAATCGTCTAGAAACAGAATACAGAACAGATTTTCTGATGGTTGTGTTTGATGGTCCAAAAACATGATTTTGAAGGCATAGGCATACATGAATTATAACCACCAGTATACTAGAAATTGAACAAGTCTTGGTGAGAAAAATACTCACTTTGAACGGTTAAATCGAAGCTTTACGAGTTCCGAAAAGATCGTAGTCGACGATATCACCAACTTGATCCTTGGCGATATTGCGGACGATGCCAATCCAAAGAAGTGGTGGTTGCTTGAGATGGAGAAGATGACCTAGGTGTTTTGGAGTTAGGGTTTGAGTTGAGATGAAGGAGGATTTGGTGAGGGTGAAGGTTTCTCTTGGTGGAAGGAAGTAAAAAAGGAAAAGAAGTGCAAAGGAAATGTTTATATAGGATTGGGATTTGTAAAGGAGGTGTAAATAATGAAGAAGAGAGGGGTTTTTGCAAATAGGGGAGGGGATGAGTGTCCCTCTTCTTGGCCACTTGGCCGGCCATGGGAGAGAGAGAGAGAGAGAGAGAGACATTAAATGAGGGGGTTGGTGGGAGTGAGTGGAGGTGAAATTTTGGGAAAGATTGGAATTTTGGGAAAATAGAAAAACTTGTGGTTGTGGAGGAAGGAAGGAAATAAGGAAAAAGAAAAAGGAAAAGAAATTAAAAAGGGAAGATATTTCCTCTTGGATTTAAAAATGAAAAGACAAATTCCTGGGTTTAAGTCGAGGATGCGGAAAACGTTTCGGAAAATACCGAAATCGTCCGAAATTCAAGTATCTCGGAACGACTCGCAAAATTTACTAAAAATCAAGAATATTATTTTAAGACTCATGGTGAAATTCGTTTGGAGAAATAATTTATAGTTTTAAAACTAAAAATCCCGGAATCAGTTATCTACCGACTCCGTTGGAATTTTCATAAATTCATAAAATTCTCAGAAAAAGTATTTAGATAGAAAATATGATTCTAAGAAATAAAGTCTAAAGGACCTTCTAGAAATTCCTAACTGTTTGTGAATTAAAAATCCGAGAATCGATCAGCGACACTGGTCGACACCGGTTTTGAAGAAATTCATTTTAATTCAGGAAAAATCCAGAAAATCATAGAAAATCTAATATATTGGAAAATAATATTTGAAATTGAAATCGGTCAAATACAGGAAGTAAATCGAAAAATACGATCGAAAAACTGAATACGCAACTAAGTACGTATTCCGGGAACGGGGTATTACAATCCATCCACCTTACAAAATTTCGTCCTCGAAATTTCATAATGTGAAAGGTAACAGCAGAGAAGGATAACAGTAGAGAAGGATAGAAGGAAAGAGTTTTAACCAATCAAGAAGTGAAGAGTTGAGGGTAACGCTCACGGATAACATCCTCTCGTTCCCACGTGGCCTCTCCTGGTGCATGTCTGTTCCAAGACACCAACACTAATGGTATTGCCTTATTCTTCAATGTCTTGACACTTCTGTCCAAAATGGCCATCGGTTGCTCTTGATATGACAAATCCGGTTGTAGTTCCAGTTCGGAGTGATCCAGGATATGACTATCATCCTTCACATACTTCCTCAGCTGTGACACATGGAATACATTGTGAACTCCGTCCAAAGATGGCGGTAACGCCAACCTGTAAGACACATCTCCCACTCGGTCCAAGATCTCGAATGGGCCGATATATCTCGGACTAAGCTTTCCACGAGTACCGAACCGGATTACTCCTTTTGTAGGTGATATCTTCAAAACACATGATCCCCTGTCTGGAATTCCAATGGCCTTCTCAGTGTGTCTGCCCAACTCTTCTGCCGACTCTGTGTTGCCCTGAGGTGATCTCTGATAATCCTGACTTTATCTGTTGTCTGAATCAGGATCTCTGGCCCCAAAAGTCTCCTCTCACCGACTTCATCCCAACAAATCGGTGACCTATACTTCCTTCCATACAATGCTTCAAATGGTGCCATCTTGATACTTGCCTGATAGCTGTTATTATAAGAAAATTTAGCCAAATGAAGATGGTCTTCCCATGATCCCTGGAATTCAATCAAGCAGGCCCGCAACATATCTTCAAGAATCTGGATAGTCCTTTCAGATTGTCCGTCTGTCTGAGGATGATATGAAGTACTGAATTTCAGACGAGTCCCTAGACTTTCTTGGAGGCTTTCCCAGAAATGAGATCTGAATCTGGTGTCTCTGTCTGATACAATACTAACTGGAACTCCATGTAGACGAACTATCTCCTTCATGTACTTGTCTGCCAGAACCTCTGTTGTCTGACCTACCCTGAATGGTATGAAGTGAGCTGATTTGGTGAGGCGATCAATGATTACCCACACAACATTATTACCTTTAGGACTGCGAGGCAATGCCGTGACAAAATCCATGGTGATGTGCTCCCACTTCCACTCAGGTATCGGTAAAGGTTGTAGAAGTCCAGCTGTCCTCTGATGCTCTATCTTTATCTGCTGACAAACCAAGCACTTGGCAACATACTGGGCTATCTCCCTCTTCATAGCATTCCACCAAAACTGCTTCTTCAAGTCTTGATACATCTTGTTTCCCCCTGGTGTATGGAATATGCTGAACTGTGTGCTTCTGCTAGAATCTTCTGCCGAACTTCTCCTTGGGGAACACAAATCCTGCTGCCAAAATATAATGCACCATCTGGATGAATACAGACATCAGTCCTCAATCCTGCCTCTACTTGAGCTCTGAATTTCTGCAATCTGGGGTCTTCCTTCTGAGCTTCCTTGATCTCATCCAATAATGCTGACTGAATCTGCAAGGTCATGAACTGTCCTGCCTTATCAACTCCTTGTACCAACATTAAGTCCAATCTGATGATGTCTTGAATCAACTCCTTCTGCTGAGTAAGTTGGACAAGCACTCTATTCTCTGGCTTCCTGCTCAGAGCATCCGGTACTGTATTGACCTTGCCTGGATGATATTGCAAGTCAATATCATAGTCCGCCATCAGCTCCAGCCACCGCCTTTGCCTCATGTTCAACTCCTTCTGTGAGAAAATATACTTGAGGCTCTTGTGATCCGTGTATATCAACACCTTATCTCCCAGAAGATAATGCCTCCAGATCTTCAGGACAAATATCACAGCTGCTAGCTCCAAGTCATGAGTTGGGTAATTCCGCTCATGAGTCTTCAGTTGCCTGGATGCATAAGCTATGACATGATCATGTTGCATAAGTACACACCCCAGGCCTTTTCCTGATGCATCACTGAAGATGACCATCCCTCCTCTTCCTAAGGGAGTCTTCAAGATTGGAGCTGAAATGAGTCTCTGCTTCAGTTGCTCAAAAGCTGCAGTACATTCCTCTGTCCATATGTACCTTTCTCCTTTCCAAGTGAGCTGGGTTAACGGAGCTGCAATCCTAGAGAAATCTTGGACAAAGCGTCGGTAATATCCGGCTAGTCCCCAGAAAACTCTTAATCTTAGTCACCGTCCTCGGAATTGGCCAATCTCTCACCGCCTGGACTTTGCTGGGGTCAACTGAAATTCCTTCCGCTGAAACTATGTGTCCAAGGAAGGCCATACTGTCCAACCAAAAGTCACACTTGCTCCTCTTAGCATGAAGCCCCTCCTGCTGTAGAGTCTGCAATACAATCCTCAAGTGTTCTGCATGCTCCCTGTTGTTCTTTGAATAGATCAAGATATCATCTATAAAAACCACTACAAACTGATCCAAATAGGGCGAGAACACTCTGTTCATCAAATCCATGAAAACTGAAGGGGCATTGGTGACTCCGAAAGGCATAACTAGAAACTCATAGTGGCCATAACGGGTCCTGAATGCCGTCTTCGGAATATCCTCCTTCCTCACCCTTAGGTGATGGTAACCCGACTGTAAATCTAATTTAGAGAATACTCGGGCTCCATGAAGCTGATCAAACAAATCATCAATCCTTGGTAAGGGATACTTGTTCTTGATGGTAACTTTGTTCAATTCTCTATAATCAATACAAAGCCTTTTACCACCATCCTTCTTGTTTGCCAATAATACTGGAGCTCCCCATGGTGAAGTACTTGGTCGAATTAATCCCTTATCAGAGTATTCCTGCAGCTGCTTCTTCAGAATTTCTAACTCCGTAGGTGCCATCCTGTACGGAGCCTTGGATATAGGAGCTGTTCCAGGCACAGTATCAATAGAAAACTCAATCATCCTTTCAGATGGCAGTCCTGAGATCTCAGCAAACACTCCTGGAAATTCATCCCACACCGGTACTCTCCTTCTGAACCTCCGAAGTAGTCAACCGAGTCTTTCTCTTAGTAGACTTCACTTCTCCACTAAATTGGAACTCCGGTTGAAGAGGGATCCTGAAAATAATCTTCTTCTCCCTACAGTCAATAACTGCATAATATTGACTGAGCCAGGTCATGCCTAAGATTACGTCGTACCCCTTGGTGTCTAGTACGAGCATATCTATGGCCAAGGTCTTATCACAAAGTTCTACTGGACAGTCAGCACAAACTCTAGAAGATATGACTACTCCATTCCCTGTACTAATCTCCCATTTGTGGTCTAAAGATCTAACAGGTATGGAATGCAATGCCACAAAATGATCTGAGATAAAACAATGTGAAGCACCTGAATCGAAGAGGGCTAAAACAGGTTTAGAATGCACCCTGATATTACCTGTTATCACCTCCTCAGAAGTCTCAGCCTCTACTTTTGTCAAATTGAAGGCTTGACCCCTTCCACGCCCTGCAGCAGTCCTAGCTCCTCTCTGGACTGGGCGAATAGCTTGCTGTGGAGGAGGGGGAGGAACTCTCCTGCTCATCGTCCTTGATTCCTCTGTCCCGGTGGCCCTGGAGTGCTCTCTGTCCATTCGGTCCCTGCAGTGCTGGCAAAGCTTGGCCGGCTATCCCCATTCTCCTGTGTGGACAGGCTTCGATAGAATGGTCTCGGGAACCACACACCAGGCACAACCCATTTGCCCCACGGCAATTCTGACGAATGTGGCCTGGTTTCTGACAATAGCTGCAGAAGGAAAAAGGTTGGGCCGTCTGGTAAGGAGCTGGTCGGAATGGTTGCCTCATAGCCTGAACCTTCGCTGCTCTGTATGGGCCTCCTCTTCCCATAGGTGGAAATGGCCTCTTCATGGCCTGGTTCCTCATCTGGTTCTCTTGCTTCTTCTCCAGTCCACGCTCTACCTCCCGAGCTATGGTGAGAACTTCTGAATAAGTCTTCAGCTGCTGGGGCATTAGGAAAACTTGGATGTCCATCTGCAAGCCCTGCTGAAACCTACTAGCCCGCTTCTCCTCATCAGTTACCATGTACGGAGCAAAGCGGCTAAGTCTGAGAAATTCCGCGCATACTCATCCACGGATCTATTCCCTTGCTGAAGTCTGATGAACTGCTCTTCCATGTCCTTCTGAGCAGTGGCAGGGAAGAATCTGCTATAAAAGCTCTTGGAGAATGTGTCCCAGGTGACAGGCTTCTCCAATCTAGCCTCCTCAGCTAGCCACCAGTTCTGGCTATATCCTTCAATTGAATCTTAGCAACCTCCACCTGATTCTCCTTTGGAACTCGAGCTGCATTCAATAAGTCTGTGGTGTCTGTCAGCCATTGCTCAGCATCCAGGGGTTTCTCTTCACCCGTGAATATGGCTGGTTGCAGCCGTCTGAAGTCTGAAATATTTCCCGGCCTCTGTTCCTTTGGAGCTGCCAATTCTTGCCGGAGGAGTTCCGTCTGTTGCTGCTGGTTCTCCATCATCGTCTGAATGACCTTCAGAATGTCCACATTCTCTCCCGTGGGTCCATTCGATGCTTGTCCGGAATGGTTTCGTCCCGTCCTTCTCTCCATACCGAATTGGGATAAGGTAACTGGGATTGGAAAAATGGAAGGAGTTTAGGACACAAGGAAAGGAATCAAGAAGGGATCAAGAAGGACTAGATAACTTTGTACATTGTAGTTGGCAATAGCAAATTTCATTAATTTGCTACTTGATTGTACTATAGGTGTGAGAGCCTAGGCTCTGATACCAACCTGTAACGCCCCGATCCCATGGATACGGAGACGTCACTGCGACGTATATACGTAGGTCAGAAAATGCCCCCACGCATATACGCTAAGCAATAAGTACAACAAGAATCAGAGTACACGACAAAGCGTGATATCCATACATATGCCAACATAAAAGTACAAGTACAAGTCATCACAAAATATGATAAAATATTACACATTACATGTATCTTTTATCACAACCAAGTTCAAAAGCAAAAGATACAATATAAACACAAAATGCTCACGAGTAGGATGAAGATCCCGTGAGTCAAAAAGAGAGATCTGGCACAAGGACTGGAGCTAATCGGCCTGCTCACTAAAGAAAGCTCGATCTTCTGTGGATGGCTCCACTTCGATCCAAGCTTCGGAACCTGAACATACAAATCCAAGGAGTCAGGACCTCCCAACAATGAACAGGCTACAGCCAAATGGCTATAAAACAAGGATAAGGAAGTTAGAACAGTAATATGAATATCAATCAACGAATAATGGAAGCATGAAGAAATAAAATCAGAATACAATGAATCCACAGTTAGAGTCTATTATTATTATTACTTGTCTTACTGTGATATCTAGCTATGTGACCCAGCGTCCCAGGGCACATAGATCCATATCCTAGTAAAGCAAGTTGTTATTGGAAACCAGCGGTTGTATCGACGAACTATGTTTACAGTGGATCCCGTACATGCCCGGGATAACGGTCCAGGATTGTTCCGTTGCTTGGTGACGGAAGCCAGCCGCTAGGCTAACAGGAGGGACTTATGTATGCCCTTTATCATGATAGTATTCAGGAAGAGGGAGCAAGCACTCCCCTCGGTCCCCTGGTGGCCCACAGGTCAGACCGGAACATGAGTTGCACAACATTCCTAAAACCACTGTAAACACGAACACATATCGATATCCGCATGTTTTCCCCCGACCCAATATAAGTTGGTCCATTTTATACAAAAGTCAAGTGTATCATGCTTGGTTCAAGTGATGGCATGATAAGTGGTGATATCCATTTATTAACAAGTTATGGAATGAGACTACACAATGATAAGTCATGAAGTGGAAATATATAATAACAAGTCATGGTGTAATATGAAGTAAGATCCATCAAGTAACATGTCATGAGGTATCAGTCATGAAGCACAAGTAGCAATAATACATAGCACATGAACCAATGATAAGATCCAAATTCAGAAAAGAAATCAACTAAGACAAACAGTCAGAATTAGTCGACTAGGTGGAATAGTTAGTCGACTAATAGGGGTCTTAAGTCGACTAACAGTCTGGATTAGTCGACTAAACTGAGTTCCAGAGAGTTGGATTCTGGTTTCAGGAAAAGTTAGTCGACTAGGTGGAAGGGTTAGTCAACTAACAAGGATTATAAGTCGACCAACAGATACTTAAATCGACTAAGTCTGTGATACAGAGAGTTGAGTTTCTGATTCAGGAAAAGTTAGTCGACTAGGGTGGAAGGTGTAGTCGACTAACAAAGATTTCTAGTCGACTAATAGATAGTCTAAGTCGACTAAAACTGTGTTCCAGAAAAGGTTACGTTTCAAAATAGATGGGTTAGTCGACTAATACCTAGGTCAAGTCGACTAATCGTCTAGAAACAGAATACAGAACAGATTTTCTGATGGTTGTGTTTGATGGTCCAAAAACATGATTTTGAAGGCATAGGCATACATGAATTATAACCACCAGTATACTAGAAATTGAACAAGTCTTGGTGAGTAAAAATACTCACTTTGAACGGTTAAATCGAAGCTTTACGAGTTCCGAAAAGATCGTAGTCGACGATATCACCAACTTGATCCTTGGCGATATTGCGGACGATGCCAATCCAAGAAGTGGTGGTTGCTTGAGATGGAGAAGATGACCTAGGTGTTTTGGAGTTAGGTTTTGAGTTGAGATGAAGGAGGATTTGGTGAGGGTGAAGGTTTCTCTTGGTGGAAGGAAGTAAAAAAGTAAAAGAAGTGCAAAGGAAATGTTTATATAGGATTGGGATTTGTAAAGGAGGTGTAAATAATGAAGAAGAGAGGGGGTTTTTGCAAATAGGGGAGGGGATGAGTGTCCCTCTTCTTGGCACTTGGCCGGCCATGGGAGAGAGAGAGAGAGGAGAGAGAGAGAGAGACATTAAATGAGGGGGTTGGTGGGAGTGAGTGGAGGTGAAATTTTGGGAAAAGATTGGAATTTTGGGAAAATAGAAAAACTTGTGGTTGTGGAGGAAGGAAGGAAATAAGGAAAAAGAAAAAGGAAAAGAAATTAAAAAGGGAAGATATTTCCTCTTGGATTTAAAAATGAAAAGACAAATTCCCGGGTTTAAGTCGAGGATGCGGAAAACGTTTCGGAAAATACCGAAATCGTCCGAAATTCAAGTATCTCGGAACGACTCGCAAAATTTACTAAAAATCAAGAATATTATTTTAAGACTCATGGTGAAATTCGTTTGGAGAAATAATTTATAGTTTTAAAACTAAAATCCCGGAATCAGTTATCTACCGACTCCGTTGAAATTTTCATAAATTCATAAAATTCTCAGAAAAAGTATTTAGATAGAAAATATGATTCTAAGAAATAAAGTCTAAAGGACCTTCTAGAAATTCCTAACTGTTTGTGAATTAAAAATCCGAGAATCGATCAGCGACACTGGTCGACACCGGTTTTGAAGAAATTCATTTTAATTCAGGAAAAATTCAGAAAATCATAGAAAATCTAATATGTTGGAAAATAATATTTGAAATTGAAATCGGTCAAATACAGGAAGTAAATCGAAAAATACGATCGAAAAACTGAATACGCAACTAAGTACGTATTCCGGGAACGGGTATTACAGAAACTAAAAACACAAGAATATTAGTAAACATAACTACATGAGTTAATCATCATCAAAACTAGAGTGGAAGGCCTTTGGGCCAACAACGACCTCATCACCTCTCATTTTCGTCTAGGACCCTCGATCTCTAACTTTTCTCACTCCACGAAGCCCTCTGAAGCTTCATCGTCCTCACCAGAGCATCGTTAGGGCTTCGTCACCCTCGCAAAAGTATCACTGTCCTTGCCAGAAGCCTCACCGACCTCCTCCACCATCATATTCTGCCATTGTCAGTGCTTGATCTCCTCGTCTTCGCTAAGATCTTCGACGTCACCTCCTAACTCTTCCTCTGCCTTCGCCGCCTATCCAAGACAACCCAGATCTCGAGTCGTCGAGATCTCATCCTCGACGCCATCGTCAAAACCGCCACTGACATCGTACTCAATGCACAGCCGCCCCATCGTCCTCGTCTTCGACTTTGCCGATCCTCACTATCGTCCCACCGATCCTCCGCCTTCACCGCGGACCTCCGTCGCTGCTTTGCACACCAGAGCTACTCTGGTCTGATTGAGATCAGATCTAGATCTGATTAGGTCTATTTGATTTGGGGGTTTAAATATAATTTGGGTCCGACCTAACCTGACTGCTTCCACTGGATTCGAACTGACTCGGCCCAACTCAGTGCACTAATTGAGTCAACTTGACTCGACCGATCTGACTTTGTCATGCCTCGCTTCCTAAAATACATGGAAATAGAGTCGCGACGAGAGTCGATAACGTATATACGCGAGGAAAATACCTCATGTATACGCGCTAAGCCTTAAATAACCCAGAACAAGCTATAAAATCTATTAAAATGAATCACTACCACTACAATACTACATATAGATGCTTACAGATAATAACATATGAATACAAAAAAAGAAATAATGACTGATAACAATATATAGAGAATTAAAGAGACAACAAGAATAAAAAGAGTCAAGATACCAATAATCAACAGAGGGAAACTCCAGATCCTTGTAAAGCATTCAATCTTAACGAACACCTGAATAATAGAATAAAATATCCAATATCTCGATGTACAAATCCAGGGTTGTCACAAAATGAACCAATGAGTGTGTAAGAAAAAGGGAAGTGCTCAGGCAAATAAACAATGTGTACATAATAATAACATGATAAATTGTAAATAAAAGATAACTGATAATCATATCATGAACAAGAATATGAAAATATGTACTGAAATAAAACTATAATAACATGCTAAACATAAATGAACAATAATAAGGGCAGTACTAGAGTCAGATGTCCAAATCAGGTCATGTGTACAGTCAGGTATCTATCACAGTCTATATATGAGTACAGTCAGGTGAATACACCATGAACAATTCATTATTATTTATTATGTCAGCGAACACCAATTGCTACATGCAGTAGGTGCATCCCATACTACGCCTATCACACGTGTTAATCGATGTCCTAAGCTATTGAAACTGATTGGTTGGAGATATGATCTATGCTTTAGGTGGGTCCCGTACATATCCGGGACCACGACCTCAGTTTCTTGGCGCTGAACTAGGTCGTACCGCTAGGTACTCAGTAACAGTAATCTCACTCTATGAACAGTGAAACAGTAAACAGTATAGATGAGATGTCAGTCATCCCCAGGAACCCTATAGTGGAATCCTCAGTCGGCTGCGCAACCTGTATCTTAGGTGCACCTAAAATACAAACGTTGTCTTCTCCATCAATTTCCCCAATCTGAGTATAAATTGTCTATTTATATTATTATTATATTCAGTTAAACAGTCAATACCTATGTTACTAGAATATTAGGACGATGCGGTGACAGTAACAGAAATCGTATACATGGTGAATAGTAATAAGAACAGTGAACAGTAACAGTAACCGTGTATACGATGAATAGAGCTGTACAGAGTGTTACGATCTAACGATACTTTCCCAGAAACTTTTAGTAGCATGAAATAATACTGTAACATATCTTGCACCGTCTACTCAATATACAATCTCATAAAACCTAATCAAGATCTCATTTACTCGTACTGTATATAACTATAATGAATGCATCAACCCATGATCTCAATAATCATCTTGAACGTCAAACACTAAGTCCAAGTCAATGTATCAGATCCAGTAAATCACCACCTCAATAAATCAATAATCAGTTATCTCGCTCATGTCGATCTTCTTCAATCTTTTATATAATCTTTATTTCCATCCTTTCGTAACCAATATAACAGAGTCCCAACGTAGATAGTCTGCTACTTATATTCAATTTATCCTAATCTCAAATAATAAGATAACTCCTCAATTACTTCTAATCAAGTCATTAAATAATTTGATCAATATACTCCCACCTCGGTCAAGCTCAATCACAGATCCATATAACAAGGTAAGCATCAACTGTAAAAAATATGAAGTCCACAAACTCAGGCAAATCTGATATACACCTATCCATCAATCTTGAGTGATTAAAATAGATCAGTATTCAAGGTTCACTCTATTCTATCAGTCCAACTCTGCTAATCATCTCACCCAAGTATTCACTCATATAACTACATTATAAACCAATCAAAATCCAGTATCCAAATCCATCACAATCTAAGTTACATCACAATTTGTCCCAGATCCGAAATGGTAAAATGGTTCACATGAAATGATAAAGTAATAATATCTCAGTGATACAATATCGAATCCACACATACAAGATCAGGATACATCTGATTGATCATCTGTAGTCTACCAAACCCTCTCTCGGTATGATAATACGAGTCTAGTTATCCGCTATACATATTTAAGTCATCTATTCCACTAATCTGATCTGTCCCAATCTCGAGTCGACTTTATTCCAATTAAATCAATTTATAAGCCCAAGAATCAACTACTGAATACTCTAAATATCAGGTCAACAATCTTCAAATACATTCCAGTCCCAAAGACTACTACTCTGGTATAGATATCATCTAAGGGGACATGGTCAGGACTTGTAGTTAACATGTACGATCATTATCTGAAAATGGTAATAATTTAAACAGAAGATATCTATAATGAACAATAACGCAAGAGTAAACATTCACTATGCCTCATGATGATACAGGTAACATACTAGTATAATATATTAATGGCCACATGAAATAATATAAATAGAACACAAATATGCATTGGCGACGGTAAATAAGAGAATAACATGAAAGCAAATATTTACATGAAATGATGCGATTTTGAACCGAATCGCCGTCTTGTCTTTACTGCATGAACTGGTACGGATCTCCGATCATCTCATGGGTCGGTCTTAAATCTGAATCTTCTACAACGGGTCTGGATTTCACCAAACTAGTTCAGATCGCTGTGGCCATGCAACATACATACATGAACTCACCCGAACACGAATATACACATGTACATACATAACATACAACATACTGATTAGTCTACTACGATTATGCATATTATATCGCATTTCTCCACCGATTTATGAATAAAATGTCGGTCTAAACCGTGTTTTGGTCTCTCTTGCAGGTAAATCAAGAGTTCAAGGGCAAAGGAGTAATAAGAGCTTAATTAAACCCCTTTTTATGAAATTATCCCGGATTTCATGGAGGCCAAGCAAAGGATCATCTAGAAGATACGTCGAACCTAGACCTCTGCTCATGTCAGACGAATATTCTGGCGAAATTACCAGAAACGGGATATACCAGGAAGCTTTCAGAGTCAACACGGATCCCCGCACCAAAACCAGGGAGATATCTCCCTGGTTTGGCCGCGGATCCGCGGCAAAAGCCGCGGATCCACGGCCATTGGTGGGGCCACGCGTCGATTTTCGACGCGTGGCCCCGTCTCGTCTTCTGGAATCCTCCTACGCCTATAAATACCCCTGCATAGGTCCAGAATGAGGCAGTTTTCATTTTAGGCTAGGGTTTCTATGTTTTAGTGTAGTGTAGGTAGGTGTTCTTCATTTCTCGTACTTTTGCTATGTTATTTCGTTTTTAGATCATGTATTAGGGCTAAGAGATTCAGAGAGAGAGAGAGATAGAGAGGGATTGATGTAATAGATGGTGACAATCTATGTAAAGGTGCCTCCTTTCTTCTCCATGTAATCTCCTCCATCTTCTACATGTTGCTTAGCTAACTTTTCTTCTCATGGCAATCTAACTACTAACCACTAACCATCTAACCACTTACTTGATAATCCACATGAATCTAGTAGCCTCTAAGGCCTTACTCTTGCAATAGCCATTGATGGCTTATGATGATGGGTTCTAACATCTAACTTGCTAACTTGCTAACCAAGCTAACTCTCTCTTATTTCATCCTTGCTTTCAATGGTTTGATGATTTAATGTTTGTATTAGCTTGCTCTTGATGTAAGTTTGAATGTGAAGAACCATCTCATTTGCCATGCTTTGTATCGACTCTTGAAGCCAAGGATTAGTGATGGCCGAGGATCAATGTGAGGCAACTATCACTAAGAGGTTAGCATGGTTAGTGGAGCAATTGGTAGTTAGTAGCCATGAGCTTTATTTTATCTTGTTTTTAAAGTCTATTTCAAAATACTTCTTTTATCGTTTCATCGTGTTTTCACCATCTTCTTTGTTAACCTTCGTTTCATCTTCTCTACCATAAGCTTCATCTTCTTTTCTATTTTATTTTCCAAACCACTTCTCTTTTGTTTTCTTCGCCGTTTTCATCGCCTTCTCCACCTACCACATGCTTGTTTTCCTTTTCTTTTCTTTTCTTTTCTTTTTGTAATTCTTTAACAAAAAAAACTGTTAACATAACGACGTGAATAGAAACTGTTAATGCTTCTATCGCCTCCTGTCCCTGTGGATTCGACCCGTTGAGACAATGCTATAACGGAAGTATCGAGGGCACATTAGCACATATACAAGCTTTTTACATTGATTTCATAAACACATTTTTGAATGCTAGTTTCGCCTCGATCAAATTTTTGGCGCCATTGCCGGGGAACGGAATGGTTTTGATTTCACATTTTTGTTAACATTGTCTTCTCTGTTTTGGTGTGTAGGACAATCTTTACAGGTGCTTCACGTTGCAGAATAAATATTAGCTTTGCATCTCCCTGCTCTAGAAAGCAGGGACTCAGCTTCTAAAGAACTGCCGCGCAAAACGCGACTTTTGCCGCGAAAACGCGGCCATTTTGTGATCATTGTGTATCTTGTTGTGCTGGGATGTGTATATTGTAATAGCTAGTGGATTTGTACTGCTATTTTTCTGCTTTGATTGCCTACACACCACAATAAACTAAAGAACTAAAATACGGTATTTGGACGCTTTTAAAACGGTTTAGACATTTGCATTTAGGCACGTGTCAATTCAATTCCAATATACTGTATTTTGTTCTATTATTGTGATCTGGATGGAGGTGTACATATGGCATTGCATATAACATAGGACAAACACGTGGGTGATTTATCGCTTTGTGTTATATTCTTGTCTATATTGCACACTTGCACGAATTGAACTTAAGGGCAAAACCCAAACAAGATAAGGTGGGATTTCATCACCCTTCCTTAGCCCAAAAATCACCTCCCACTCCACAAACCCAAGCCCTAATAAATTTGATAGACGTTGGCCCCTAGGGACATATCGGACTCATTAAGAGATTGACCGAGGGTGGAACTTATTTTGAATCTTACTCTTGTGAAATCGGTGTTTAAGGTTGGGGATTAAGAGGTTATGCCTCGAAGATACCGTGGTTTGGCGTAATTAAGGCCCGTTGCTTACGCACGGATACCTCCCACCGTATTTTGCCCCTATCTGGCCGATTAGTTTGTGGTCGGATTCAAGCAACAACCTCCCCCGGGTAATCGACCAGTTAGGAGTCATCTAGGTCTAGGTCAACCCTACTTTAGGCTTGGTTTTGATTTTTTCTTTTCTTTTTGTTTGTTGTTTGATTTTTTCTTTTTATTTGTGATTGTTTGTGAAATAGAATTCAACAATAACAATTCTTTCAATCCGAATATGAATCATATTTCACACCGATCCCATTTGTTTCGGATAATTCTAACTGGTTTTTCACAATATGAACCAACCAAATACACCGGGTTGGACTTATCCGAATCAATACAACCCACCCACATTCTTATGACTATAATTTTCAAAATAATTTCAACTCGTCACAGAGTCAATGGGGATTCACCTCCCCCGAGTTTAATTTTCAACCTCCTTGTCCCCCATGTCCACCTTGTCCACAATTTACACAATATTCATTCCCCGATTTCGCTTCCTATACTCCTTTTTCTGGACCTCCCATTGAAGAAAAATCTGAGTTAAGAAAGAGTATAGAAGCCAATTTACAAGAGTCGAGCGACAACTTCAGAAAAGGATGGCCTCTCCAATTCCACATATTTTCAAGAGTCTTACTCAGTTCCATCTCCTTATAATGAACAACCATCTGCCTGGGGAACGAGTAAGGAATTCTTGCGTGAGTCCGAACAAGAATCAAATTTGATGGACTCATGATTTGACCACAATTTCCAAAACAAATCATCTTTTCAGCCCAGTCGCAACAAAACGATGAACCAATTAATTATGAAAAGATGCTTGAAATCATGACTCAAGCTCAAATGGCTCGTAATCATGACATAGATATAATGGTCAAAATTCTTCATTCTCATCGTTTGACCATTTCTGATGTCACTAAACATTCTGTTAGAGCCAAAGAATCATGTTGTTTTGGAAATCAAGATTCAATTTCAGCACACCCATCTGAACTTGTCCAAACTTCAAATGTTAAAGATCCCAATGACATTTTGGCAAGTTATCCTTTTCCTGAAATTGAACTTGAGCATGAATATGATCCTGAACTTCCACTTGATAATTCATTTCACTTCCTGATTCAATATTGACTGAGGTATTTTTACCTGAATTCAGGCCTTTTCCCGAGTCAGTATTGGATCCAGTGCCAGTTCATTGTGAAATTGAATCACCAATCTTTTATGATCATCATATTGAACTTGACCAATTTCATACCTTTGAAAGTCCCATTGATAAATTGGTAGTTCTCATTTTTCTGGAATTGAACTCAATGAGGAATGTGACTTTGATCCTCAAATTTGTGATCCAGTTCAAATTCCTGAATCGATATTAACTCCTGTTTTGTTACCCAATTTGAGCAACATTTTAGAGTCAGTTTTGATTCCCATACCTGTCATTCTTGAACTTGAATCACCAATTTTAGATAATCACATTCCATCATGGGGAAATGAATGTGGACTTGAGCTTCATCTTCTTGATTTGGACCCACTTCCTAAACCAATCTCAACTCCTGAACCTTTACTTGACTTAAATCAAATTCCTGAGTCGGTATTAGTTCCTGTACTTCCTGAGTCTAAATCAATCATTCCATTCTGGGACAAGGGTCTTGATAAATTTGACTCTGAAATTATTTTGAAATTTGGAAATTAGATGGGGTAAAACTCTTAATAAAAATCATATATATACATCATTTTAGTGGGTTGTATTATAGAGGTATCTGGTGGGTTCCTCCGGATTCCACGCAAATTGGATGGGCCACATTTCGTGGACCAATCAGACCACCACCGGAACCACCACCTTGAGGTGACTTTTCCTTCCCACTCTATTTGTTTCATGCATACATACATCACGATGCATTGAGGACAATGCATGAGATAAGTGTGGGGGAGGGTTTACTAATATAGAGTTTTAGATTTTCTTTCTTTTTCACTTCTTTTAGGATACTTTTAGAAATCTTCTCTTTTGTATAGGAATATTCTCTTTCTTTAAAATTTTTTTGAAATAAGAGACAAAGTTTTGATCTATTTTTAAGAAAATTAAGATGATCTTAGAAATTAAGGAAACCTCAATTATGACATCTTAAATTTAGTCGAAATAATGGTTCTTATTTAAAATTATAGGTTAAGTATAAAAGATTGGGGAGATAATTTTATCTTGAATATTTTGCCTTAGATAGTATGCACTTCACACTTACACAATTTTTGGGATGGAAACAAAGACCTAAAATGCCATAAAGCAAAAATAAATAAAAAGAAAAAAATATATGAATAAAACATCACTTATTAAGCTGGATAATTATGCCTCAAGAAGCATGCTTATTCACGCCTAACGGTGGTCAAAAGAAACAAATAATCCCCCTTAGTTTTGTGGCCTTGTTTACTCGAGTCCTTAAACCCGAGGGATGTTTTCTCATCTGGTGCCCTAAAACCGTCTGGCCTGGGAGTCATCGGTTATAGGCTCACTACATGGGTGAACTAGAAAGCCTAAGAAAACTAAAGGAAGAAAAAAGAAAAAAATAAATAAAAAATATATATATAAATGGCTTGATGGTTGGAGTTGAAATCCCAGAAATCTTCACTATCACAAAGTGCATATTATCTAGGTTTTATGAAGGATAAAATATTCAATCTAATTTTGAGTTCTTACCTTAATTGAAAATAAGATCTTGAATAGAGACTAAGTTTAAGGAAGAATAATTTTTGGTGAACTTATGATCTTAGATCGCTTATATTTTTGCAAAAATATTTCATAAACTTGTCTCTCCTTCAAAATGTGTTTTCAAAATACTAACATTTGTCTTCTTTCTTTATGGATTTTGTGGATGCAATCCGCTGAAAACCCTCAGGAGACAACACTCCTCCTCTAGGGTAACCCAGAGGTTTAACGGCTTGTTGCACACGCTCAGTGCAATCGCGTCACCCGCGAAAGTAGTGTAATAACCTCTGTAGTATAGTTTTCTTTTCTTGTTTTGCTCGGGACGAGCAAAAGATAAGTGTGGGGGTGTGATTAGTCTACAATTATGCATTATTATATCGCATTTCCCCACCGATTTATTAATAAAATCTCAGTCTAAACCGTGTTTTGGTCTCTCTTGCAGGTAAATCAAGAGTTCAAGGGCAAAGGAGTAATAAGAGCTTAATTAAACCCCTTTTTATGGTAATTAATCCCGGATTTCGTGTAGGCCAAGCAAAGGATCATCTAGAAGATACGTCGAACGTAGACCTCTGCTCACGTCAGATGAATATTCGGGCGAAATTACCAGAAACTGGATATACCAGGAAGCTTCCAGAGTCAACACGGATCCCTGCACCAAAACCAGCGGATCCGCGGCAAAAGCCGTGGATCCGCGGCCCATTGGTGGGGCCACGCGTCGATTTTCGACGATTGGCCCCGTCTCGTCTTCTGGAATCCTCCTACGCCTATAAATACCCCTGCATAGGTCCAGAACGAGGCAGTTTTCATTTTTAGGCTAGGGTTTCTATGTTTTAGTGTAGTGTAGGTAGGTGTTCTTCATTTCTCGTACTTTTGCTATGTTATTTCGTTTTTAGATCATGTATTAGGGCTGAGAGATTCAGAGAGAGAGAGAGAGATAGAGAGGGATTGATGTAATAGATGGTGACAATCTATGTAAAGGTGCCTCCTTTCTTCTCCAATGTAATCTCCTCCATCTTTTACATGTTGCTTGGCCAACTTTTCTTCTCATGGCAATCAAACTACTAACCACTAACCATCTAACTACTTACTTAATAATCCACATGAATCTAGTAGCCTCTATAAGGCCTTGCTCTTGCAAGAGCCATTGATGGCTTATGATGATGGGTTCTAACATCTAACTTGCTAACTTGCTAACCAAGCTAACTCTCTCTTATTTCATGCTTACTTTCAATGGTTTGATGATTTAATGTTTGTATTAGCTTGCTCTTGATGCAAGTTTGAATGTGAAGAACCATCTCATTTGTCATGCTTTGTATCGACTCTTGAAGCTAAGGATTAGTGATGGCCGAGGATCAATGTGAGGCAACTATCACTAAGAGGTTAGTATGGTTAGTGGAGCAATTGGTAGTTAGTAGCCATGAGCTTTATTTTATCTTGTTTTAAAAGTCTATTTCAAAATACTTCTTTTATCGTTTCATCATGTTTTCACCATCTTCTTTGTTTAACCTTCGTTTCATCTTCTCTACCATAAGCTTCATCTTCTTTTCTATTTTGTTTTCCAAACCACTTCTCTTTTGTTTTCTTCGCCGTTTTCATCGCCTTCTCCACCTACCACATGTTTGTTTTCCTTTTCTTTTCTTTTCTTTTCTTTTTGTAATTCTTTAACAAAAAGAACTGTTAACATAACGACGTGAATAGAAACTGTTAATGCTTCTATCGCCTCCCGTCCCTGTGGATTCGACCCGTTGAGCCAATGCTATAACGGAAGTATCGAGGGCACAGTAGCACATATACGAGCTTTTATATTGATTTCATAAACACATTTTTGAGTGCTAGTTTCGCCCCGATCACATACCTTCATGCATATTTGCATACAAATATATACCATAACACACAGACCTACACTATTAATATAAATACATGCACACATGTAAATATTGCATACACCCATGCATTAAATGATACAAACACACATTAATATACCAACATACCCATGCATGCAAAAATTATAAAGAGGGGGGGGAGATAACTCACGACAAGGCAAGGATTCGCTGGCGGCAATCAGCGGAGACAGAAATCGCGGAGGATGACGGAGGCCGCGGAGGGGAAATAGAAAGTCCGAGGTCTCCGGTGAGTACTCGGGGCTCTCGTGCGAGGTGCTATGGAGATGCAAGGCACGGGTGTGGTTGCCCAAGGCTGTGCGCAGGGAGATGTTTGACCTGGGATGGTTTGATGGCGCTGTTGTGCTAGGCCATGAGGGTGCTACTTGGCCATAGAGAGAGCTCGGGCGGCGGCCTGGCCATGATGAAGATTAGCCGAGGATAGCGTGGCGGATGGGGAGGAAGAGGGAGAAGGACAAGGTGGTGATTCCTTGTGTTTGGCCAAGGGTTGTGGGCAAGGTCTCGGCAAAGGAGGTGGGAGCCCGGCTACTGGGGGTGGAGCAGGCCGTGGGCAAGGGGAGGAGGCAGCTGCTGGTGCGGGTGTTAGGTGCGCCAGGCCAAGGGAGCTCAACAGAGGGCTCGGTTACCGAGGGAGAAGAATGCCATGGGTGGGAGTCCACGACTGCTAGATGGGGAGAGCAGCAGGTCGGCCATAAGGGAAGGAGATGCGGTGGAGTTTCGACGATGACGTGAAAGAGGAGCGCAAGGAGGGAGGGAGCTCGCGCAAGGAGGAAGTGAGCACGCTTGAGAAGGAGAACACAGGGGCGATGATGGGTTTGCAAGCCAAGAGGATGGCAACTGATCTCGGCCGCACAAGGGGGTACTGCTGGTGTGGGTTGCGGCAGCACAGGGGAAGGAGGAAAGGATTATGATGGATTAGGGTTAGGTAAAGATAAGATAGGGATTAGTTAGGATAGGGTTAGGATTAGTATTAGGATTTGGGTGTTAAATTGAGTAGGGTTATAGGCCTTGGGTTTGGGCTAAGAGGAATAAGAAAAAAATAGAAATGATGTGGGCTTGGGATTGAAATGAAAATGAGGGAAAATGAATTAACAAAAAATATATTTTTGGGTTGGGCTAAGAAATGAAATGATAATAACTCACATAATAACAATGATTAATACTAAAATACATATTAAAATACTATTAGTTATTATTAAAATTGGTATTATGAAATAGAGATATTACAGACTCAGTCAATAGTGCAGTACACAACATTCTGGAGCCCGTTTCAGGCCCGTTCAGAGTTTGATTTGAGTTCCGTCTGAAGCGTTGATCCACAGCTGAATCCTGGAGATACTATGAGAATCTCACAGCATTTGAATAGCAGATCTAACCTCTACAAGTCTTTATTTGGTGTCGGTACTGTTTCAGTTGCACACATGTAGTGGGGTTTAGGCTTATTGCTGGCCCGATTTGCGCCATTCTTATGGCAGCCATCTTTCACTTCTTATTACTGCTCTCCAAGAATTTTGAGGGTAATTTCAGCTCTTCAGTGTGGGTATTTCTTTGAGGAATCTTAGATGAATTCTACGTTTGGGCGTGAACGACTTTCCCCTCAGGTGATATCCTAACCTAAGCTGAATTGTTAGCAATTAAATTACTTGCAACTACTATTTGGATTGCGATAATTTGTTGGTTAAAATACTATTTGCTTCTATCTAGTGTTGCATCAGCGTTTGTTACTTTTCATCATTTTAGGAGTGTATTTTCTTTACTTTTAGAACTTGAACTTTTAGGATCTTTTTATTTTCACTTAATGCATGCATTTTACTTGACTCTAGGATTCTCAACTGCATCTTCTTGATTGTTGAATTTTACATTTGAGCCATCATGAGTAGTTAATATTATAGAGACCATCTCTTAGACTAGCTACACAATCTCCGTCAGGGTCATATGTCCATTCAGGATACATAGTCATATTTAAGAACTTAACCTATCGTAGTGACATGAGAGAGCACCATTCTGAGACTATAACTAGGTTTGTTTCAGATTTACAACCTAAAATAAGGTGTGCTATGATTACTGGTTCCTATGATTAAACACCATTGAAGAAGTCTTTGATGTTGCATCAAAGATAGACTTGATTTTCAAAATGTTAATCAATGTCAAGGTCCGGTATTCTATGTGTGAGGGATATGAATATTATAATTATCAGTGCCCCTCGGAGAGTCAACATGTTAGAACTGTGCCTAGTAATAATGTTGACAACTCAAATATTGTTGAGGATATCCACGTTTCTTCTAAGACAACGAGTGTAATTGAAGACATATCGTTAGTTCTGACACACCGATTACTGATTGAGGGCCACATGTCTTCTAATAGTACCATTGATGATGTGGACGAGATAATTGAGCCTAATACACCCCAGTGCCAAGCAAGTTATTCGAGTTCCCCCGTGCTGAATATAGTTCTATGGACGTTCCAGTCGATTCATTTTCTAATGAGTCACTTCAGTTCCTTACCATGATCAAGCAGATGATTTCTAGTGCTTCTTTTTTTTGGTTGTTTGGAGTTTGTGTTTGAGTCCAATATACCTCTATCTACGGGGTCAGATGTGTGTCCTCCTAGGCATCCTAGATATATTATTTTTCATCTTTAGAAATTATGCCTAGAGTGCTTACTGCATTGCATTTACATGTTGCACATATTGATGATATAACTAGGTCGATAGCAATTTGCAAGACACTTACAAATTTGTTACATATCTATATAGTATTTTGTAAGAATTTACAGTTAATAATAAGGCAATGGTTATGAGTTACCCTAAGGCCGTGAGAAACTTGCACGCTTGGCGCCCATATTTTGATAAGATTCTGAAGAGAAGTGCTTTCATTACTTACGCATTGAATACCTCATAGGATCGATCCTGGTATCAGCTCCGTCTTCAACAGGGATGATGTGCCTCGGTCTATTATCTGTACCTTGATCAAGTTGCCATCTTTCACAGCTGACTCGTCACGGAGACTAGCTCCATGTTTTTTGAGCTCTCGAGTTTTTGAGATTGGAGTGTGAAGCTTGTGGCGTAAGGAGTGTGAAGCCCATAGTGCAAGGGGTGCGAAACTCAAAATCTATCTGATTCTTATCTCTATTTCTTAAACCCTAATTGCTTTTTTCTCTTTTCTTGTCAAAACTTTAATTTTCAATTTTTAGTTTGAAGGTGATTGTGATCCCCCTATTTTACATCAAATTATGAGAACATCACCAGTTGCTAGTTATTTTCTTATGCTTTGTTTATTTTTGAGTACTTGTCTTCTTTTATGTGGATGTTTAGTACCACATTGGTTATCCCCTACAAGTGCTCTTTTGTAAAGCCTATAAATAGGCATCAAACTTCTTCTATTATTAGACAATGATTAAATGAAAATTTTTCAATTAAAATTTTTTAAGCTCTCGAGAACTTGAGATTGGGGTGTGAAGCTCGTGGTGTAAAGGGTGCGAAACCCAAAATCTATCGGGTTCTTATCTCTATTTTTTTAACCCTAATTTCTCTTTTTTTTTCTTGTCAAACCTCTAGTTTCCAATTTTCAGTTCGAAGGTGATTGTGATCCTCCCGTTTTACATCAATTTGGTATCAAAGCTTTTAGTTTCAATCTCCTTCAATATTTTCTTCTCCATTTCTCTCTCTTCCAACCCTAGATCTAAATCAACCCCTAGATCTATCAAAAAAAATTACTGTTACAAAATCCGGCTGAAAATTCAGCGAAAATCAAAAGAAATTCTCAAATTACACTGTAGCCAAATTCCCTTTGAAAATTCAAAAAATCCCTAATCTTCATAGTTCATCCACCTCCAACCTCGCTCTCACCCACTCCTTGTGAACCTTGTGGTGCAAGGAGCGAAGCCCAAATCTATCGGTTTCTTATCTCTCTCTCTCTCTCTCTCTCTCTCTCTCTCTCTCTTACACCCCAATTTTTCTATTTATTTTCTTGTCAAAACCTTATTTTCTTATTTCTTTTAGTTGAAGGTGATTGATCCTCCCGTTTTACATAACATGTCATTCATTCTTTTAATTCAAAATTTTCATATAAATGAATAATATATATCTGTAAACTATCATTTAGGAGGATTTGTAAAACTGTTTGAATTTCTGATGTTGGGAAGCAGAAGTTTCATACGAAAAAGCGAGAGAAACATTTTTTTATTCTGCTTGAGAGCATAAATGTATAACCATTAGGACTAACTAGAAAGTTCACTTTTGGTCAATCTAACTAAAAGGTTATTCTGAATTAAAGAAAATGAATAATCAGTACTTTAACTCAATTGTTGCATAAGAAAACATAGAAAATTAATGGGCCAATATATGAAATTTTTACCTCAGGAACATTGGCAACAAGTTCCTCATAGGTTCCATTGGAAGGGAATAATTCATAAGGGAGCTCATAGGTCAACAACTCCCTCGCCTTCTTGTAAACCCCAATACAGAACCCAGTCACGTCCTTCACCTTTCGTTCATTATCATACTCCACCTTCATGAACTTGTTAAATGTGGTCCTATCTTGCACTCCAACTCCAGATTACCCCACCCTCCTGGGACTTTTTCTGCTGCACCCCTTGGCCAAATAAATTTACATTTACGGGGGTAAAAGTTGAGTCAAGGAAGGTTGTTATATCATCCCCAGTGATCCATACATGACCTTTGGTCATCAGTCCTAACGCCCCTGCCTCTTTAAAGAGCTCAGTAGTGAGTGAAGGGAAGGACCATCGGACTATGATGAACACTTTACACAATCTTGGCTTCAACCTCTCCAGCTCTCGCACCAGGCCTTTAGGGTTGGAAAGCGAGTCTAGTGGTGGGAAAGCTACATGACCACAGATATCTGATCCAACAGCTAGAAGAGCATCGTTTAGCTGTGGGATGACACTTGCAGATGTGCTTCTATTATCATCATCTTCGTATAGAACAACCACTTGCCTCCAATTGAATTACTTCACGAGATTAGTGAGGCACTGTACATATCCGAAACTGTGTAGGACATTCTGAACAAGTTTGGGCTGGGAATGACAGCTTGAGGTTGAGATGTTGTGAGGAGAGAGCACGAGAACACCTGATTTGTTTCTATTTTTTTTTGCAATTTGGACCACTTCTGACCATGGCACAGTGTTGATGATTGCATTGGCTCCCAATTCATCTGTGAGGCTTTAAGTTGCACATACAGATCACATATTACATAGTCTATTCTTCACACACACACACACACACACACACACACACACACACACACACACACACAGAGGTCATATGCCAAAAGAAGTCCGTGTTTGGTTGACATTTTTGTTTGAGCATCCACAAGTTAGGGAGCTGCAGAGTGAGGTAAATGGTTAAGGTTTACCATGTTTCCCATAATTTCTAGGAAATATATAAGACATAACTATTTAGTTATCCTGGTTGAACCTTAAAATTCATTATGAATTCTGTTCTTTCAGTAAATATAAATTCTATTTGTTGACAGTTAATAAAGCCAAGGAAAAACTGTTAAACCTGGGAAAGGAAGTGGTCGAATTGGCTACTTCTCCAGTACGGTGGATGGTTCCATTTCTATAACAAGAATTAAAGTACAAAGTATCATAGGATATATTGGTTGCCTAAAATGTTGGAACGTCTGGATATTGAAAGATAGCGCTAAGGAAGAAGTCCTTGGCTGCTATCTCAATGGCGACCCTTTATTCATTACCAACATGTAAAATTTGGGTTGGTGAGGGCTTCAATGTGAATTGTACCTGCTCCTCCTGGGAGGAGGAGAGATGCGAAAAACAAGAGGAAGAGAAACATTTCTGGGTTTCTGGAGATAAATTTGCTTGGATTAACAAAGATAGTTGTCTAATTGAGGCTGGCCGCTGGCAAACCTCCTGCTAGCATAATTAACTTCAAAGGAATTACTAACTGCAAAAGTATGATAATAAATAATATTTCAATAAGTCAAAGAAGCAAAAGGAAATGAGAACGAAACCCCACAAGCTTATAAGTTGATTGCACAGAATTGCCAACAGACTATGGGGTGTATAAGGAGATTCCTACACTTGATGTTGTATTGGAATAGAACTATTACATTGTGTACATGGTTCATAGTCGCGGTCTAGGCCGCCGACTCGGCGGGAACTGAGACGGATCGGTCTCGGGCGATACGCGCAAAGCGCTACATAGAAAGCTCAAAAAATTCTGAAAAAATCACGAAAAATCTTTAAAAAATGTGGACATCCACATTCATGTATCACATGTCTAAAAATATCACTTAACACACTAAACATAAAGCGAAAGCATAAATACACACGTCGTCGGTAGAAGCATATCAAAATACATGCACAATATAGTAAATTGCACAAATTATATTCAATAAATACATGTTAATGTTGTTATTTTCACATTGAATTGTGACAATCGGGCAGTGGCAGCGATCTCCAGATCTGAGCGAGAGAGGTAAGTTTTTTTCTTTTCTTTTTTTCTTTATACCCGTTCATCACGGGTGAATATACGTTTCGAGCCGACTTGGTTGAGAATCAGAGTCGACTAGGTCGACTCGGCCGAGTCATGACCGATTCGGCCATGAATCCGCTGAGTCGGCCGAGTCAATTCTGATTCTTGGCCGAGTCAGTCTCTTCTGAGTTGAGTCGATCGACTCGTGACTCGGACTCGTCTCGGAGCGGGCTGAGACGGATATGACTCGGCCGACTCGTCTCCGACTCGGCCGAGTCTTTGAACCATGATTGTGTATGCGAAAGAATATAATTCAACAGATTACTATTTGCTGTAGGTAATTTTTAAATCCACGCATCAAAATAAAGGAGTAGGTGTAATCAAATGATAGAAAATCCAGTGCAAACACAGAGAACTACGTGGAAACCCGAATGAGAGAGAACCACGGAGAGAGAGATTCCACTATAATAACAGCGATTACAATGGTGTTCTCTGATATGCTGGGGTTTCTGGGCTCAATTCATCATCCCCTCTGTATTGGAAGGGATCTATTATTTATACATGTGTATTTGGATAAGGCTGCAGAGTTCAACTCTGTTTAAATGCTTAACCCCTTATCTCAGAGGCGGTTTAGAAACATCAGGCTTTGAATTGATTGGGTGAGAGTCCATCTTTATCTGATTCTCTGCATCAAACTGTTGATATGGTTGATCTGTTCCCGAGCTATAATTGTCAAGTTCAAATAGGGATTTGGCTTATAGATAAAGATTCTCATAGCTGATTCTATCTCCTCCTAAATATACGAACTGCTTGGAGTTTGAATCATATGGGCACTCCCGGTCAGAGATTCTGAAAGTGACCACGTGTCACTTGCCTGTTTGGTGCTGAATGGACACATAGCGTGATCTCGAGGAGGTCGAAAACTGACCACTATACTATTATAGTGTTATTTTCCTAGAAGAGGTCATACCAAAAGTGTTGGGATTTTATCTTATTTTCAAGAAGAGATGATGGCTAAAGAAGATCCAATTGAATTGGAGAAGAAAGAAGACTTGAAAAGAAGCAAATCCAGAAGAAAAAATGGTTGTCGACAAGCCTGTCAACTGCACCTAGTGGGCTGCCGACATGACCTGTTGTTAGCAAGATACAGAGAAGAACAAGCAGCTCAGTCTGTCGACAGGCAGCATCCATTGTCAACAGAAAGGCACACCTGTCGACATGCCTGAGAAGGCTGACGACAACCACTAGTCAAATCAGATTCAGGTTTCTTTTTTCTGACGCGTTCAAGTTTCTTTTCTGATCGACTTCGAATAAACTCAATTTTTATGTAATGAAGATTTGTTTCTAAAGTTTAAAGGGTCTATAATTCTTCTAGATCAAGAAAATCAACTCTTACAAGGATTAATCAAGTTCTTTAAACATCCGATGGTCAAAATTATCTTATAGTCTGAATAAGATTTGTGTTGTACAATCCTATAAATAAAGGTTGTAACCTAGCATTGTAATTAAGGAGAAACAAGCTGAAAAGCAAGGAAAGAGTGCCAAGAAAGAGAGATGAAGGTGACGGTGCATAGAGAGTCTTGGGTTTGTGTCCAATGGAATTTGAGTCCAATCATTTGTATCTTTACCACTTTATGCGTGTTAGATATGTCAAGTTTCCAGTCCTTATGCCACATCATTTCCTTAATGTCCCCACAAAAGTTGAGCCTTTTTTCAAATGGTTCATCCTGATGTTCAATTGTTCAAGTTCTGTTTCTATTCTAAATTCAAATATTTTCCATCTTCAATGATGACTTATCTATGGGTATTAATCGTCTTTACTAGACGAAATGGAAAATTTCTATGAAAGACATTAAATTTTTAATAAAATAAGTATAGATCAATCTGATCAGGAGAAGTTTAATGATTGTGTTTCTTTCTTCTTTTGCCTTATTTCTTTGTCTTTCTTTATTTTTTCCAGTCTTCTTGTTCTACGAAAACAAAGCAAAATATGTTCTCAAGAGTCAATAATTGACCAAAGTAACAAGAGATTTACTCTAACAGTGAGTTAATGTGAGGGCCATTTTCTTATTTCTCACTTGTTAGATCAACACTAGACATCATATGGCTAGCACAGGGTTGGTCTATGTGTCACTCAATATGGTGATGTCAAATGGTCCTCCCCGGGTACTCCCAAAAAAAAACCCTTAAAACCTCTGATGCTTTGACAAAAATTGTTCTTAAAAGTGTCATCTTTGGAGGACATGGCTTTGTTTAAGGAATAGTCTAGCCTAGTTAAAGCTCCAACCAAACTGCATGGTTCTACCAAACTCATTTTACCAGGTATAGCTTCAGATGATGTTGAAGAAGCCAACAATACTTTATCGTGTGGGGCACCATCTTGGGAAAAAAAAATCGAAGATCCATTTACAGTTAAGAACTATCCCCCTATACGACTTGCCAAGTAGAACACTCCTATTGATGACCTTCACTTTGCTCTTCTTACAGCACACATTACTACACAACCTATTATTAGGCGTCCTTTTGATAAACTCATTATCGCGTATAATAGGAGTGCTCATGATATTCTTTGTTCTTGGAAATCTAGAGCACGCAAGTGTTGTTCATGTATACTAATGATATTGTGTCCACCAGCAATAGTGAAGTGCATATAATGGTACAGGACCCATGTTTTCTGACATGAGGATCTTGATTGCATTGTAGTACTTCTGAAGGCAAAATAATTTTCAGCAACCAGTATTATGTCGTAATGGGGAGAAATGGTAAGGCATGTCACTCGTGACGAGGAAGTCTTAAGTTATTAAGCCACACGTTCAACAAACAATGCACGAGGAATTTCATCTCTTACAGTTGGTGAGGAAGTCCCACCTTCTAATACTGTCCATTTTCTTCTTGTTTTTTTTTTCATGTGAATTTCAGAACCTAATATTTTCTTTCATCTACTACAAAGTGAAACATTATATAGTTGTGGGTATTCACCATCCAATACAACTGTCAGAAGCAAATACGTAAATCAGAGATCAATTCATATTTCTAGTAATGGTGTGAGTTATGTGGCAACCATGATTTTATGAAACAATTACTAACAAAACTAGGAACCAAATTAAAATACAAAATTAATCTTGTACGAGGTTGGACCAATAACTTGTATCTAAGAGAATATCTACATGCTTTCTGGAATTGTTCACACAAAGTACCTTTTCCTCACTTATGCTACAAAGAATGTGCTCCTGACTTGTTGAGATTATGACCAAACACAGACAGATTCCCATACCCTGTGCTCTTCTATCTTTAGCCTCAACCTGGGGGGAGAAAAGGTCAAATTCGAGAGTCAAAAATTCAACTAGGGTGAGAAAAGGTAAAGGCCAAGGCTAATCCTCGACCAAGCAAAGATGTTTCTCACAAGCAATTCAACAAACATAATATGAGCATGTGAAAAAGAACTCACAAGATAAAAGAGACAGTGTGTATATTCAAGTGGCTCAGCAAAAGCATTGGCAGAATCATCATCATCGTCATTAGTTACATGAAATTCTCTCTTTTTCATCTTAATTTCAAAGTGCAAAAAAATCCACAACACACACACACACACACACACACACACACACTCTCTCTCTCTCTCTCTCTCTCTCTCTCTAATTTTAACCCCATTGAAGAAGTTTAAATGCGCATTGGTTGTCACCTACAAGTGGCATTTAGGGCAGGCTTTGGATTCGTAAGAGCTTTGCTCTCACTCACAGGTCATCGATTCGAGCCTCATGGGTGCCTAAGATTGGGTGCCTTCATGTTGCCCCTCAACTATCAAAAAAATGCACATTGGTTTCTTTTTAACGGCCCCAACCTGTAACCCATTGTGGGCATTTATTCTGGAGTTGAGCAGGCTAGATTTGAGCATTGTTCTAGGGTTTTTGGGCCAGTCACAACACTTTCTTTATTGTTGTTAATTATCACAATAATGTAGTTGCCTGATTTAGTACTTAATAAACAGTTTCATCCCTAAAGTTTCTCATGTTTTAAAGTACAAATTGAACAACACAATTCTAAACTGTAGTTGTAAAAAAGACTACTTACAACTGTTTGTTCTTCTACAACTGCCCACTGTAATTGTTAATAATTTTAACAAAAAGCTCAGTTGCAATGACTCTGCTTGTGACCAAAGTAAGTCGCACTTACATATTTATTGCTAGTGTACCTAGGATCAATCAATACTAAGCAATATTTTTTTTTTTTTTTGAGAGTAATTATAAGCAATAGCTATGAAAAGTAAATTTTGAATTGTTAGAGGAGAATTCAAACTGAAGGGTGGAAATCTTGCGACTGCAATGAAACAGACACCAGAGAACTTATCTCTGCAAACTATCTTAAACTGTACGCAACATAATGACTTGACCTTACAGGTACACATCACAGAGCCAGAATCAACAAACTAAACGGTTAGATGCTAATAATTAACAAGTATTAGTAGTCTTTTTTATTGACATAGACTTGGTCCTTTAGAGAAGCATTTGATCATGAATTCTTCCCACTCAAATTCAATGATTACAACATTTAAATACAAGATTCACTCGAAGTTGATTAATATTATTTAAAAGCAATTAAAAATAAAAAATCAAGTGTTTCAATACTTTTTGCTTATTTATCAAGTAGGCGTAACATGAATGACTGAAATAGTGAGTTGATTAGTTTAACGGTGTAGAATATTTTAAACCTAATAAAAGTTGACGTGTGAGAGTTTTTTAATGTTTAGATCATGATCAAATGGCCGGATCGAGAACTTGTATGTCTAAAATCAAAGATCTAAGGAATATAATACTATTGACCGTCCATTTTGCGCCTACTTGATACATGGATCATAAAACTACAAAACGCATGTTTTTTTTATTTTTAGTTACTTTAAATATTATAGATCAACTTCAACAGAGTTGATCCTGTATTTGAATGCGATAGTATTGAATCTTGTGTTTAATAAGTTTCAGATATTGATCAAAATCTTAGTAGTGATTTGACTTCAACAAGAGATTCACAGTCAAAGTGTTGAAGCAAACAAGTGTTGATTCAAGAGCTCACATCGCAACGATCGCATCTACCTCCTTTGGATCATGTTTGGATCGAGTCGGCTTAGAGAAGGAGTTCTACAAGAAGACTTCGATTTGTTTTAATTAATTTTTATTTAGATCTTGTGTAAAGACAGAAAGTCTTGATATGCTCAAGTTCATACACAAAAGTTAAAATAGTTTTTGGTTTCGATTTAACCGGTTTTGGATTTTCAAAGAACATATCTTTAGTTTTCATGAATAGATTTCATCTAAAGTAGTTTATATGGTTTATATGTATAGTAGATTCATCCATATACATTGATTGGTTCATAATGTTTAGAAACTTACTTTGAAGTATGTGGCGCCCCGATCCCGCGGGTACAGAGACGCCACTGCGACGTACATACGCAGGGTGATGTACCATCACGTATAAACGCTAAGCATCAATACAACACAATACAGGGATCAGAGTGCGAAAATACGTGGTGTTATACATTCCAACACAAAATAGTACAAGTACTTAGTCATCACAAATAGTGACATAATATTATATCAATATTACATCACTGATAGTACAAAAGTAGACGGTACAAGATACGAAAGATAAAGACTCACGAGCTGGAAAAGAGAATCTCGCGAGCGGGGAAAGACGGGACGAAGCTACGGCTAATCTGCCTGCTCCTCGAAGTAGGCCTGGTCGTCAGCTGAAGGGTCCACCTCGGTCCAACCTGCTAAATCTGGACATGCAAATCCAGGGTTGTTAGTTGGCAACTCAGCGAGTGCAAGAAGAACCCAAATGGTAAGTACAAATAATAGCAAGTGCATCATGTCAAGCATAATGTATCTAAATCAATTAGCATGGAATAACCACAATAAATAGTGAAATATGAAAATGACATTAGAATTTATGTGGCATGGAATAAAGCAAATGTAGCAGGTCAAATGTCATGTAACCAAATTAGCAAGCATGGAGTAACTACAATAAATAGCAAGTATGAACACGACAATAAAATTTATGTAGCATGAAGTCAATTATCAAGTTATTATTAAGACTCGTTCAATTTGTATGTTTCAGTATATGACCGGTGCCATATACTTCAATATACAAGTCGAGCGAGGTTGGTTATTGAAAATTGATGGGGAACGACGAACCATGTTTAGAATGGGTCCCGTGCATGCCTGGGACAACGGTCCAAGAGTATCCGGTACTGAGCCAGAACGTACCGCTAGGCACCGGGACTTACTATATGCCCGAAGGTCTTAGTATACGCCCGAACAGGAATAGAGTGTCGTCGTTCCCCACAGGGATATACCCAGGGGATTATAGCACACCCGGCAGGCAGGTAAGGGGTAGGGGTGCCAGTACACCCCTTGAAAACGCCTGGTGGCCTCCAGGTCGAATCCAACAGGAATAGTTGTACAAGATATGTATGGCCACCATAAACACAGAAGCTATATCGATACCCATCAATTTTCCCCGTCCCAGTGTAAGTTGTTTAAATATAACAGAGCGTTAAATAGTAATGTCCACAGGGTATTCACAAAAGTCCAATGTCCATGGCTATCCTATTACGGGGTTCAACAGGAGTATAATATCAGGAGTAATGTCAGGAGCCTCCCTATTTCAGGGCTTCAAGTATACAGGAGTTCATGAGTACAGGAGTATCAAATATCTGGTAATATATAATAATCATGCCAAGTCCCCGTAAAAATGATAGTCATGAATATGTCATATAATACAGGTATCAGGGGTGGTAGTGTCCGGTCAAGGGTCACAATGTCAAGTCAATGTACTTGTACCACATGAAAGCATGTCATATACCGGGTATCAGGATCAGGTGACATATATCGAGTACTTGTGTCTAAATATCAAGTGCTATGGGACAGGTTTCAAATATCAAGTGCCGGTGTAAATACCGAGTGCCAGTGTCATAAATCATATATCAAGTGTAACATGCCAAGTGTCGGTGTAAATACCGAGTGCCGGTGTAAATACCGAGTGCCGGTGTCATAAATCATATATCAAGTGTAACATACCAAGTGTCGGTGCAAATACTGAGTGCCAGTGTAAATACCGAGTGCCGGAGTCATAAATCATATATCAAGTATAACATGTCAGGTGTCGGTGTAAATACTGAGTGCCGGTATAAATACCGAGTGCCAGTGTAAATACCGAGTACAACAACATATATTAACTTGTGTAGCGGGGTATCATGTACTAAAAATTACAGTAGCAAGTAAGGTATTAAACATTACGGTGGTAACAAGATGTCTATATATTAATTAACATGCTATAAACATTTGAGTGGTAGTTATTAAACATAAAATAAACACTCGCCTAAAATTCGGGACGCAATACCGAGAAAAGTCCGAGGAGTCCGCTAACACGCCCCATCATGTTATTAGCCCATAAATATATTAAAATATATACATACATATATATATATATATTATATTACAAATATTAGAGAGGGAATGAGAGAGGAGAGAGAGAGGAGAGAGAGAGTTGTTGGAAGGAGAGAGAGAGAAAGAGAGAAAATAGGGTATTTATAGAAAAGGATTATGAATTAAAAGGGGAGGGGTAGGGTTGTAAATATAGGGTAGTAATTTGAGAATGAGATATGGGGTATTTAGGGAATGTAGGAAAAGTGAGTTTATTTAGGGAAAAGAAATTAAAAGAAAGAAAGAAAGAATGAAAGAGAGAAAGAGGAAAGAAAGAAGGAAAGAAAGAAAAAAAAGAATGGAGGGGAGGGGTGGTCGTCGGCCACCGCCGGCGTCGGCGGCCAGCCGGCGCCGCCTGGGGAGGGGAGGCGGCACGCGGGTCTAGGGGGAGGAGGGAGGTGGAGTTGGTGTTGTGCGGTTGGGTTGTTGTTGGTGGAGGTGGTGGTGGTGGTTGTGGTGGTGGTGGTGATGATTGGTGGTGTTAGGGAGTTAGAGGAGGAGGAGGAGGTGATGATGGGGTGGTGGGAGTGGTGGAATTGATGAAGATGATGGTGAATTTTGGAGAAGAAGTGGAAGGGAAGTGATGGGTTTTTGTTGAAATTACAGGAGTTGGGTTGGTGATTAAAGGTAAAGGAGGTGGTGGAGTGGAGAGGGGGGTGGGGGACGGCGGCGCCGGCGTAGGGGGAGGCGGCGCCGGCGGTGGTGCGGCGGTGGTAATGGTGGAGGTAGCGGTTGAGTGGGTGGAGGTGTTTGTTTGGTTTGTTTAACGCCCCGATCCGGCGGGTACGGGGACGCTACTGCGACGTATATACGCAAGTCAGAAATACCCTCACGTATATACTCTAAGCATCAGTACAAACAAGAATCAGAGTACGGAAGCACGTGGCATATGTCTATATACATTCCAACATAAGGATTATAAAGTTATCACAGAGCGTGATATACTAGTACATGTACATTATATCACCGCCAGGTACAAAAGTGAAATTTATAATTTGTACAGCAAAAGGTGCTCATGGGCTGAGAAGAAGATCCCCGAACTAGCAGGAAGGTTCAGGAACAGAAGGAGCTAGGACAAGTCAGCCTGCTCCGAGAGATAAGCTTGATCTTCAGTGGAGGGCTCCGCTTCAATCCAAGCTTCAGAACCTGAACATGCAATTCCAGGGGAGTCAGAAACTCCCTAACAAATAGACAGGTGAATGCCAAGTGTCGTGTAGAGATAGGTATATGTGTGTTGATATGATCAAAACAATATTAAGCATCAAGAACTGTGTCGAGAGTACATGTACAGTAAGTAAGAAATGGAAGCATAAAATGAAAGTGATAAGGCCTGAATAAATCTATTGCTACCATTTTCGATATTTATACTTATTACTCGTTCTACCCATATGTCTAGGTATGTGTAATAGCGTCCCAGCACACATACATCCACATATGAGTAAATCGAGGCTGTTATTGGAAACCAACGGGTATCAACGAACAATGTTTACAGTGGGTCCCGTGCATACCCGGGACCACGGCCCAGGATTATTCCGTTGCTGGAGGACGGAACCTGCCGCAAGGCGTACAGTAGGGTCTTATAGGATGCCCTTATCAAGATGGTACCAGGAAGGAGGGAGCCAGCGCTCCCCTCGGTCGCCTGGAGGCCCTCAGGTCAAACCGGAAATGTAGTTGCACAACATACCTAAAACCACTGTAAACACGAACATATATTGATAGCCGCAAGTTTGCCCTGACCCGATTCAAGTGGTTTCTTTTTATGATTTATTATGTGATTATCAATTCACGGGAAAGCAAGTGCATGCCAAGATCAGGAGTTTGAGAGAATATGAGTATTATAATTTCAAGTCACATGATTCCCGCGAATATGATAATCATAAGCCAAGTATCAATATGCCATAACGGGGCGAGTATCAAGTAATAGCATAACAGGTGCCATGGGACATATGCCTGAGAGGTGATATTAGGCAGGCGACAAGAGATAGCATGATACATGCAAGTGTGCCAGGAAAATAATATAATATTAGTCAACATGATGAAGCAGTAAAATCCGAAGGAAAGCGAGAACACTCGCCTAAAACTTCAGAAAACTCTGGGAAATCCCAAGCTCCGGAGTTTAGGTAACCAACGCGCTCAATAACCAATATTATATATAAAAATAGAGGAGGAGAAGGATGAATCAGAAAAAGTGAGAATGAAGACGCAGGGGTCGCAGACGCGGGGGTTGTGCCGCGTTGATTCCACAAACGCAGGGTCTGAGACCCGCGTTTTATAATACAGGAAGAACGCAGACACGAGTACGTGCTCCGCGTCGCGTTAATACAGGAATGCGAAGATCACGTTAAAGAGGTGCTTGGACGCGGGGTGAGCTCCGCATTTTAAAACAGGAGAGAAAGAGAGAGAAAGGGAAATGAGAGAGACGCAGGAAAAAGGGGGGAATAGAGATGCAGTGATGGGAGAGGGAGAGACGCAGGTTTAGGGAAAATTAGAAAAGAAAAGAAAAGGAAAGGAAAGAAAGGAAAGAAGGAAGGAAAGAAAGAAAGAAGAGAAGGGGGAGGTAGGCCGACCGTGGCTTGGCCGTGGTCGCCGGCGGTGACCGGAGTTGGCCGGAGATGGGCGGCCAAAGCCCCAAAAGAGAAGATGGTTGATGGTGCAAGTGTAGTACAAAAGGATTTTTTGGAGTTTTGTAAATGGTGTTTCGGAGGACGAACCTATAGCTCGTTGAAAAGAGTATGACGAGGAGAAGAAGATGGTATGGTTGGTGGTAGTTAAGGTGGTGTAGGTGGTGGTGGAAATGGTGGTGAAGTTAGTGGAGAAGATGGGTTGTTTTGGTTGGAAATGGAGGAAGAAGATGGTGATGAAGATGGTGTTGTGGTTATTGTTGTTGGTGGAATGGTGGAGTAGATGGAGGGAGAATGGTGGAGGAAATGGTGGTGGAGAAAGGTGGAGATGGTGGGTGGTGATGGCCGGCCAAGAAGGGAGCTTGGTTGGCTGCCGTTGCTTGCTGTTGGCTGGAAAAGGAAGAAGGAAAGAAAGTAATGAAAGAGAGAGAAGATGGGAGTGTGTGTGTGTGTATATATATATATATATATATATATATATATATATATATATATATATATATATATATATATATATATATATAAAGGAGTTGATTATTACAACAATGCCCTTGCCAATCCTTCCAAAAGAGACTTGCGTCTCTTCCTAAAATGGCTGCGTCTCCTACATGAAATCCGCGTCTGGCAACTAAAGCTAGACGCGGGGATTAATGCTGCGTCCAAAAAGAAAAACGCAAGATCGCGTTAAAGAAGAGACAAAAAGGCATGGGTGATTTGATCTGGGTTGATTTTCTTTGAAGAACAAAACATTAAATGCGGAATGGAGAGAGTCTCCGCATTAACTGTAGAACCCAGATTTGGTGGGTCTCATTTCAGGTAAGGAGAGAGAAAAGGTAAAATATCCGGATGGAATTCTGGTATCTGGGAAAACACCGGAAACTCAGGAAAAGCCCGAAAAATGAAGTATCTCAAAAAGTTTCCCAAAAATTCTCAAAAATAATAAATATTATTCTAAGATTTTTGGTGAAATCAGTTTTTAGAAATTCAATTCCGTTTTTAAAATAAAAATCTTGGAATTCACTGTGGACGGTGTCTACACCGGGTAGGCCGAATTTTTGATAAATTCTAAAAATTCTCCAAAAATTCATTTAGATAGAAAATATGATTTTAAGAAATAATATGAAAGCCGTTTCTAGAATTTCAACTCCGTTTGTAAATTAAAAATCTGAAAGTCGGTCAGCGACACTAGTCGACACCGGTTTTGAAGATTTACAATTTAATTCCGAAAAATTTCAGAAAATCATGAAAAATCTAGAATATTAAAAAATAATATTTGAAATTGAAATCGGTCAAATCTGAATACCAAACAGGTCAAATCATGCAGTACTGCTATATGAGTAAGAATTTAAATAACAGAAAATAAAATAAAAAAATACGCTCCAAAAATCAGGACACATAGCTGGGTACGCATTCTGAGGATGGGGTGTTACAATCCATCCACCTTATCAATAATTTCGTCCTCGAAATTTCGATAATGGGGATGTGAAGGCAGGAAAGAATAGGGGTAAGGAATTTTACCAACTAAGATGGAAAGAGTTGGGGGTAACGTTCACGAATAATATCCTCTCGTTCCCACGTAGCTTCTCCTGGGGTATGCCTATTCCAAGAAACCAGTACCAATGGTATTGCCCGATTTTTCAATGTTTTGACACTTCTATCCAGAATGGCCATCGGCTGCTCCTTGTAGGATAAATCTGGTTGTAGTTCTAATTCTGAGTGATCTAGAATGTGACTCTCATCCTTGACATACTTTCTCAACTGTGATATATGAAATACATTATGTACTCCTTCTAAAGATGGTGGCAATGCCAATCGGTAAGCCACATCTCCCACACGATCCAAAATTTCAAATGGGCCGATGTATCTCAGACTAAGTTTTCCGCGAGCACCAAATCGGATTATTCCTTTGATTGGTGATATCCTTAAAAATACATGATCACCCATTCTGAATTCCAACGGTCTTCTATTAGTGTCTGCCCAACTCTTCTGCCGGCTCTGTGCTGCCCGGAGATGATCTCTGATAATTCTGACTTTATCTGTTGTCTGAACTAGAATATCTGGTCCCATAAGTCTTCTTTCGCCGACTTCATCCCAACATATTGGCGACCTGCATTTTCTGCCATATAATGCTTCAAATGGAGCCATCTTGATACTGGCCTGATAACTGTTATTATAAGAGAATTCTACCAAATGAATATAGTCTTCCCATGACCCTTTAAATTCTATCATGCAGGCTCGTAACATTGCTTCAAGGATTTGGATAGTTCGTTCAGATTGTCCATCTGTCTGGGGATGATATGAGGTACTAAATTTCAGACGAGTTCCTAAATTTTCTTGGAGACTTTTCCAGAAATGTGATCGGAATCTCGTGTCTCTATCTGACACGATGCTAACTGGAATTCCATGCAGACGAACGATTTCTTTCATATATTTATCTGTAAGAACTTTTGTTGACTGACCTACTCTGAAAGGTAGGAAGCGAGCTGCTTTTGTGAGGCGATCAACGATTACCCATACTGCATTGTTACCCTTAGGACTGCGGGGTAGAGCTGTAACAAAATCCATGGTGATATGTTCCCACTTCCATTCAGGTATCGGTAATGGTTGTAGAAGTCCAGCTGTTCTCTGATGTTCTACTTTATTTGCTGACAAACCAAGCACTTTGCCACATACTGGGCTATCTCCTTCTTCATGGCGTTCCACCAAAACTTCTGCTTCAAGTCTTGATACATTTTATTTCCTCCTGGGTGTATGGAATAAGCCGAACTGTGTGCCTCTGCCAAAACTTTCTGCCGAACCTCCCCTTGTGGTACACAGATTCTGTTACCAAAATAAAGTGCACCATCCAAATGAATACAAATATCTGTCCTTAATCCAGCTTCTACTTGAGCCCTGAATTTCTGTAATCTGGGGTCTCCCTTTTGGGCTTCCTTAATTTCATTTATCAGAGTTGGTTGAATCAGGAAGGTCATTAATTGTCCTGAATCATCAGTTCCTTGTATTAGCATTAAGTCTAACTTTATGATTTCTCGAAGTAATTCCTTCTATTGAGTAAGTTGTAATAATACTTTATTCTCTGGTCTCCTGCTTAATGCATCTGGGACTGTATTGTCCTTATCAGGATGGTACCGTAAGTCTATGTCATAGTCGGCCATCAATTCAAGCCACCGCCTTTGCCTCATGTTTAATTCTTTCTGTGTGAAGACATACTTAAGACTCTTATGATCAGTATAGATCAATACTTTGTCCCCCAGAAGGTAGTGTCTCCAGATCTTCAATGCAAATATTACCGCCGCCAGTTCTAAGTCATGGGTTGGGTAATTTCTCTCATGTGATTTCAATTGCCTAGATGCATAAGCTATGACATGACCATGCTGCATTAATACACATCCTAGGCCTTTTTCGGATGCATCACTATATATAACCATCCCTCCTGTTCCCGAGGGAGTTTTCAAGATTAGAGCTGAAATTAGTCTTTCCTTTAATTGTTCAAATGCTGCAGTACATTCCTCTGACCATTGATACCTTTCCCCTTTTCTGGTGAGCTTTGTTAATGGGGCTGCGATTTTGGAGAAGTCTTGTACAAATCTCCTGTAATACCTGGCTAATCCAATAAAGTTTTTAATTTCTGTTACTGTCCTTGGGATTGGCCAATCTTTTACTGCCTGGATCTTAATAGGGTCGACTGAAATTCCTTCTTCTGAAACTACATGACCCAAGAAAGCTATACGGTCTAACCAGAACTCACACTTGCTTTGCTTAGCATAAAGTTGTTCCTGCCGGAGAGTCTGTAGCACTATTCTCAAGTGTTCTGCATGCTCTCTGTCGTTTTTAGAATATATCAAGATATCGTCGATGAACACCACAACAAACTGGTCCAAATATGGCGAGAAAACTCGGTTCATCAAATCCATAAAGACAGCTGGGGCATTGGTTACTCCGAAGGGCATGACTAGAAATTTGTAATGACCATAGCGAGTTCGGAATGCTGTCTTCGGAATATCTTCTTTCTTCACTTTTAGTTGGTGATAACCCGAATGTAAATCCAACTTTGAAAACACCCGGGCCCCATGAAGTTGATCAAAAAGGTCATCAATTCTTGGTAAGGGATATTTATTCTTGATGGTAACTTTGTTTAATTCTCTGTAGTCTATACACAACCGCTTACCACCATCTTTCTTGTTGGCCAATAGTACCGGAGCTCCCCATGGTGAAGTACTCGGTCTAATCAATCCCTTGTCAGAATATTCCTGTAACTGCCTCTTTAGAACTTCTAACTCAGTGGGTGCCATTCTGTATGGGGCTTTAGATATTGGGACTGTACCCGGAATGATATCAATGGAGAACTCAATTACTCTATCGGGTGGAAGTCCTGAGATCTCCTTAAATACTTCTGGAAACTCATTCCAAACTGGTACTCTCTTTTTCTGGATCTCAGCAGCAGTCATCTGTGTTTTTCCCTTGGCAGGTTTATGTTCTCCTTCAAATTGGAACTCAGGCTGAAGTGGTATTCTGAAAATAACTTTCTTGTTTCGACAATCAATAACTGCATGGTATTTGCTGAGCCAAGTCATGCCTAAGATTACGTCGTACCCTTTAGTATCCAGTACGAGCATATCCACTGCTAATGTCCTGTTACATAGTTCCACCGGGCAATCTACACAAATTCTATTAGAGATGACTACCCCATTACCGGTACTAATCTCCCACTGGTGGTCTAAATATTCAACAGGTATAGAGTGCAAGACAGTGAAACTATCTGATATGTAACAATGAGAAGCGCCAGAATCAAAGAGGGCTAGAACAGGTTTAGAGTGCACCATGATCTTACCTGTCACCACTTCTCCAGAAGTTTGGGCCTCTTCCGCTGTCAAGTTGTAGGCCCGTCCTCTTCCATGACCTGCTGTTGTTCTTCCACCCCTCGGAGCTGGGCGAAAAACCTGTTGTTGTGGAGGGAGAGGGCCCTTCCAACCATCGGCCCTGAGTTCCTTTGTCCAATAGGCGCAGGAAGTACCAGTAGGGTTTGGTTCATCATCCCAGTTCTCTTATGGGGACAGCCTTCTATTGTGTGATCACCAGATCCACATGCCAGGCATAACCCAATAGCCCTTTGACAATCCTTTTGCAAGTGACCTGGCCTCTGGCAATAATTACAAACAGGAATTATTTGAGTTGTCTGAGGAGGGGCTGGTCGAAATGATCGTCTAATCATCGGGACTTTTGCAGCTCTGACTGGACCTCCTCTGCCCAATTGCTGGAATGGCCTCTTCATGGCCTGTTTCCTCCTCTGATCAAGATTCTTTTTATCCAGTCCTCGCTCCACCTCTCGAGCTACAGTGAGGACCTGGGAATATGTTTTCAGCTGTTGGGGAATCAAAAGGACTTGAATATCCATTTGTAAGCCCTGCTGAAATCTGCTTGCCCGTTTCTCTTCGTCGGCTATCATATACGGAGCAAAACGACTCAGCCTTAAGAACTCAGCAGCATATTCATCAACAGATCGATTCCATTGTTGAAGTCGGATGAATTGCTCTTCCATCTCCTTCTGAGCTGTGGTAGGAAAGAATCTATCATAAATGCTCTTAGAGAACTGGTCCCAAGTGATGGGTTTATCCAGTCTCGCTTCTTCAGCTAGCCACCAGTTTCTAGCCACATCCTTTAGTTGGATCTTGGCGACCTCCACCTGATCTTCCTCTGGAACCCTTGCTGCCTTCAAGAGATCTGTGGTGTCGATTAGCCATTGCTCGGCATCTAGCGGTCTCTCTTCCCCTGTAAATATTGTCGGCTACAACCGCCTGAAATCTGACATGTTGCCCGGCCTTCGTTCCTGAGGAGCTGCTATCAATCCTTGCCGAAGGAGTTCGGTCTGCCTTTGTTGATTCTCCATCATATTTTGGATAACCCTAAGAATATCTGCATTTCCCCCTGCGGGTCCGTCCTGTGGCTGCCCGGAGTTGTTACGTCCTGCTCTTCTATTCATATCTATGTTGGTAAAAGATGTCTGGAAAGAGGAGTGAAAGCAAAAGATAGATGGACTTTAGGAATCAAGGGAAGGAATATCAAGAAGGAATGGATAACTATGTATATTGTAGTTGAGATGTATAACTGAAACTCATGTATTCCAACTGCAAATTAAGATCCCATTAATTTGCAATTTGGTTGTACTGTAGGTGTGAGAGCCTGGGCTCTGATACCAACCTGTAACGCCCCGATCCGGCGGGTACGGGGACGCTACTGCGACGTATATACGCAGGTCAGAAATACCCTCACGTATATACGCTAAGCATCAGTACAAACAAGAATCAGAGTACGAAAGCACGTGGCATATGTCTATATACATTCCAACATAAGGATTACAAAGTTATCACAGAGCGTGATATACTGGTACATGTACATTATATCACAGCCAGGTATAAAAGTGAAATTTACAATTTGTACAACAAAAGGTGCTCACGGGCTGAGAAGAAGATCCCGAGCTAGCAGGAAGGTTCAGGAACAGAAGGAGCTAGGACAAGTCAGCCTGCTCCGAGAGATAAGCTTGATCTTTAATGGAGGGCTCCGCTTCAATCCAAGCTTCAGAACCTGAACATGCAAGTCCAGGGGAGTCAGAAACTCCCTAACAAATAGACAGGTGAATGCCAAGTGTCGTGTAAAGATAGGTATATGTGTGTTGATATGATTAAAATAATATTAAGCATCAAGAACTGTGTCGAGAGTACATGTACAGTAAGCAAGAAATGGAGGCATAAAATGAAAGTGATAAGGCCTGAATAAATCTATTGTACCATTTTCAATATTTATACTTATTACTCGTTCTACCCATATGTCTAGGTATGTGTAATAGCGTCCCAGCACACATACATCCATATATGAGTAAATCGAGGCTGTTATTGGAAACCAACGGGGTATCAACGAACAATGTTTACAGTGGGTCCCGTGCATACCCGGGACCACGGCCCAGGATTGTTCCGTTGCTGGAGGACGGAACCTGCCGCAAGGCGTACAGTAGGGTCTTATAGGATGCCCTTATCAAGATGGTACCAGGAAGGAGGGAGCCAGCGCTCCCCTCGGTCGCCTGGAGGCCCTCAGGTCAAATCGAAAATGTAGTTGCACAACATACCTAAAACCACTGTAAACACAAACATATATTGATAGCCGCAAGTTTCCCCCGACCCGATTCAAGTGGTTTCTTTTTATGATTTATTATGTGATTATCAATTCACGGGGAAAGCAAGTGCATGCCAAGATCAGGAGTTCGAGAGTACATGAGTATTATAATTTCAAGTCACATGATTCCCGCGAATGTGATAATCGTAAGCCAAGTATCAATATGCCATAACGGGGCGAGTATCAAGTAGTAGCATAACAGGTGCCATGGGACATATGCCTGAGAGGTGATATTAGGCAGGCGACAAGAGATAGCATGATACATGCAAGTGTGCCAGGAAAATAATATAATATTAGTCAACATGATGAAGCAGCAAAATCCGAAGGAAAGCGAGAACACTTGCCTAAAACTTCAGAAAACACCGGGAAATCTGATAGGTAGTAAAAAATGCATATTTATCACTACATTTACTATCACATTTTCATATTTATTCCTACAATTATGCACTATTCCTAATGTTTTATTATTTATTGTGTGCATGCTTGAGTAATAAAAAATAAAGAAATAAAAGCCTAAAAGAAGCCCAAAAAGCCCATGTCCAAGGCCAATGCAAAAGTTGCAATTACCAAATGCCAAATTGCAATTGCCAAGTGCAAAAGTTGCAATTACTAAAAGAAGAGGAAAGGGATAGACTTCTACTCAATCCTAATCACTTGCAGGACAAGGATAAAGATAAAAGGAGGAGAGTGCAAAGATGAAATTCATTTTAAAAAGATTTGGAAGATTTGGATTTAGGGTAACTTGCTTCCCAAGTTATCCCGAATTAAAGAGTCGGGATACAACTTCCAGAAGAATATACCCAGATGGACGGACCAGAGGAGGCCACGCGCGAAAGCGCGTGGCCGGGGACAAAGCTAAGGCCGCGGAAACGCGGCCCAAACCGCGTTTCCGCGGCAATCTAGATAAGTTTGGCCAGCTGCTTTCGTGGAGGAATCATACTGGGACTCTACTTCTTCCAGCTCCTATAAATACCCCTGCAGAGCAACAGAGAAGGGCGTCCAGTGCAGAGCAGAGTCGAGGACAGAGACAAATTTAGGGTTTTCTTAGGCTAGTTTGTAGATTAGGTTTTTTATTTTCTTTTTTGTAATTTTTAATTTTTTTTTATAACTGAGAGGAGAGGATACTTTCATGGAGGAAGGAGATCAAACTTGTACTGAAGGTGACAATCGGTGTAAGTAATCTTTTCTTCTATTGTTAATTGAATCGAATCAAAGTTTATTTCTTTTTGCTATTCTTTGTGTTTCCCTCTTTTGTGTTTGTGGATCCATGTGAAACCAAGAGCTTCGAAGGTGCCTTCTCCTTGCAAGTGCCGTTGATGGTTTATGATGATGAATATCTACTTCCATGGTAGCGTAGTTTGCCCTTTTTATTTCGTAGTATAGATCGGGAGTACGGAAGATCTTATATTCCATGCTTCGTTCGCCTTCAAAGAAAGGTACGTCATTGACAACGGTTCCAAGGTAAGCAGACGCCGAAGAGGTAAGTAGGTTTTTAGTTTTTAGTTTTCTTTCTTTTAATTTTAGTGTAAATCACCAATTCCCAATCTTTTTCACACTTCTTCTTTTTCATTATAAATATCATATCACTTCTAGTTTCTCCATCTTCTTAATCTACCACTTTCTTTCTAACCTGACTTTAACAACTATTAACTCAAACACTTTAGAGAACTTACTAAACAAGCTTCCATTGCTAGTCCCTCCCTGTGGATCACGACCCGCATAGCCACTTGCTATAGCGGTAGTATTGAGCACCTTGCACATCTTTATTTCTAAATCTAAAATTCTTTATTTTGTGTGCAGGTAAAAACTCAATCAAAATTTTGGCGCCGTTGCCGGGGAGAGACGGTAAGTATTCTCTAAAAAATAAAAAAATAAATAAATAACTAATTCTTTTATTCTTTCTGTTTGCAGGTTTGGAGAACAGGAAAACTAACGAGCAGCAAGGACATATAGCAACTCTGTGCCTCTGCCCTTGAAGGCAGAGCAACAGGGCCTACTACAGAGTCGCAGTTCCGCGGCAAAAGCCGCGTTTCCGCGGCCTGAGTAGTTCACTACTCACCCTGTTTTCTACAGGTTGCTGCTACTTGCAAATCTGATTTACTGCTATGTTAATATTTTCTCTGTGATAAACCTGTACACTGCTAATTAATTAACAGTAACCCATTTGTTGAAAAATAAAAAAAAATTTAGACTCTTGCATCTTAGGCACGTGTCTATTCAATTTTTTTTAATTTCTGTTGAAGAGTGCTGGAGACAAGGTACGTTCGCATTGCATATAGACTAGGAAGCACCCTTGGCTGATTTCTGCTTTGAGTGAATATTTGTCTATTGCTTTACACGTGCACTAAATTGACTTAAGGGCTTGTCCTATAAATAAGATAAGGTGGGGATTTCATCACCCTTCCTTGGCCCACAAACAATCTCCTCACTCATTAACTCAAGCCTAACTAAGAATGAGTAGACATTGGCCCTAGGGACATCTCGGACTTAATTAGGAGATTATCCTAAGGGGGAACGGTGTTGGAATTTGACTCCTGCCAAATCAGTGTCTAGGAAGGGGATTGAGGGCCGAAAGCCCGAAGATTGGTAGTTATTTAATTAGGAACGTCTTTAACGGAAAACCTCCCACCAATCTTGCCCTGACCTGGCTGATTAACTTGTGGTCAAAGTCTGCACCCTACTTCCCGTGGACAGTCTAACCAGTTAGGAGTCGTCTAGATCATAAGTCTACCCTAACTTAGGTTAGCATTTTTTTTTTGTTTGCTTATTTGTTTGTTTTCTTTTTCTTTGTTTGTGTTTGTGTGATATGGCATATAACAATAATTTTTTCAATTTTAATCCATATTACACACCAACCTCTTTTTCGGATATTACCAACCCGACATATCATAACTTTGACCAACCTAGTGTGCCAGATTGGTCTTATCCGAATCATTACATGCCCCAGTCCCAATACTATGAACAAGATTGGAATAATCATCACTACTCTTCACAGAGTCAATGGGGATTCAACACCCCTGAGCCATATGGTCAACCACCTGTTCAACCATTATCTTCATATACGTCTTTTCCACATCACCAAGGTTTCAGTCCTCCATTGATCTATTCGATGGGTTAGAAGAAAAAGTGGATTGTTTACAAGATTTAATGAATGATTAATTTCTAGACTTTCAAACATTCTTGAACTAACCAACCAAGTTGATAGGAACCAAGAATCATTCTGTCTAGAAGACCTTGATCAAAATTCAATTTCATCACATCAATATGAACTTGATCAATCCCAATCCTTGGACACATTGGCTAGTTTTAATTTCAATGAGATTGAATTAGATTATGAATGTGAACCCGATCCCCAACTTTGCGATTCAGTTTCCATCTTCGAATCTATGTTGACTCCGGTATTCTTACCCAATTTGGACCAATTTTCTGAGCCAACATTTATTCCCGTACCCATAGATCATGAAATTGAATCACCCATTTTGCATCATATTGAACTTGACCAATTTCATACTTTTGAATGTTTCATTGACAAATTGGCAAGTTCTCATTTTTATGAGATTGAACCTAATGAGATATGTGACCTTGATTCTCAAATTTGTTGTGATCAAGTTCAAATTTCCAAATCAATATTGACTCCTATTTTGTTACCCGACTTAGGTAATCTTTTAGAGTCAGTTTTGATTCCCACACCTATCATTCCTGAGCTTGAATCACCAATAGTGAGTCACATTCCATTGTGGGAAAATGATTGTGGACTTGAGTTTCAACTTCTTGATTTGGACCCACTTCTTGAACCTAGCTCGACTCCTGAACCTTTACGTGACTTAAGTCACCTTCCTGAGTCGATATTAGTTCTTGCACCTATCATTCTTGAGTCCAAATCAACCATTCTACCAAGTCACATTCTTTTGTTGGACATAGGTATAGACCATGACTGTGTGATGATTTTTCAGGACTGGTCATGTAAAGGAAGTAAGTTTCACGAGAGGATCTTCCATGATCCTATTCATACTGGGGACTGTAAACATGTAAATAAAAAAGGTCAATAAAGGTAGGTCCCTGAACTACCACATTATCTTGATTGGGTAGCAACGCTTGGCCCAATCAGACCACCACCGGAATCACCACCTTGAGGTAATATTTGCCTTCCTTTCTTCTTTTTCATGCATACATGCATACATTCATACATTGAGGACAATGCATGAGATAAGTGTGGGGGGAGGTTTTACTAACATACTAACATAGGTAGAAGCTAACAATTTGCTAAAAAAAAAAAAGAGGACAATATTTTGACTTATCTTTTGAAAGAAATCTAAGTTAGTCTTAAGAATTAGGAAAATCATGATTAGGATTTCTAAAAACTTGGTCAAAATAAATAAATTGTTGATTTTTTAGCTATAGGAGGAGAAATTGAATAAGTAATTAGTCTTAATTTTTACCTTAATGAAATGTGCATACCTAATACATTTACATACCTAGGATTCTAAGACAAAGACTCTTGTGCCCTATAACAAATAAAAAAAAGAGAAAATGCGCTGATTAAGCTGGATACATGTGCCTCAAGAAGCATAAGTATTCACGCCTAAAGGTGATTTTATAAATAAAGGCCTTAGTTTTGTGGCCTAGTTCACTCGAATCTTTAAGTCCGTGGGGTGTCTTCTCACCTGGTGCCCTAAAGCCGACCGGTTTGAGAGCCACCGACTTTAAGTTCGCTACATGGGTGGATTAGAAAGCCTAAGGAAACTAAGAAAAATTATTTTTATATGTACTAACACATCTAATAGTCAATTAGTTAGGTATGAGGGCCTCAAGAAGCCTTTATGCTTACACGAAAGAAAATTAGATGAGTTATACATATTAAAAAAAAAAGGAAAAAAATAATAATAAAAAGGCATGAGAGTCCAAGTTAAGGAATTCCTAGTAAAAATTCACAAGGATGCATATGACTTAGGGTAACGAAAAGACTATACAAAAAATCAATTTTGACCCTTACCTAAAAAGGAAAACAATATACTATATAAAGACTAAGTTTAAGAATGAATAAAAATGAGGATCCTAAAAACTTATAGATTACTTAGTCTCTTCAAATGTATTTCAAATACTTTTCTTTTTATGGATTTCGTCGGTGTAATCCGCAGAAAACCCTCACGAGACAACACTCGTCCTCTAGGGCAACCTAGGGGTTTAACGGCTTGTTGCACATGTTAAGTGCAACCGTGATTCCTACGAAAGTGAGTTAGGATAGATTAATTTTCTTTTCTTTCTGATTTTTACTCGAGGACGAGCAAAAAGATAAGTGTGGGGGTGTGATAGGTAGTACAAAATGCATACTTGTCATCACATTTACTATCACATTTTCATATTTATTCATATAAACATGCACTATTACTAATGTTTTATTATTTAATGTGTGCAGGCCTTGAGTGTTTATAAAAATAAAGAATAAAGCCTTAAAAGAAGCCCAAAAGCCCATATTCAAGCCCAATGCAAAAGTTGCAATTATCAAATGTCAAAGTTACAATTACCAAGTGCAAAAGTTGCAAATACTAAAAGAAGAGGAAAAGGATAGACTTCTATTCAACCCTAAATGCTTGCAGGATGAGGATAAATAGAGTGCAAGGATAAAATTCATTTTGGAAGAGATTTGGATTTAGGGTAACTTGCTTCCCAAGTTATCCCGAAATCTCAAAATGAAGAGTCCGGATGATAGATCTAGAAGGATAGACCCAAATGGACGGACCAGAGGAGGCCACGCGCGAAAGCGCATGGCCAGCAGGCACTACTTGGCCGCGAAAACGCGGCCAAAGCCGCGTTTCCGCGGCAATCCTGATGAGTCTGGCGATAAGATTTTTTCGGGAGTCGTACCGGGACTCTACTTCTTCCAGCTCCTATAAATACCCCTGCAGAGCAACAGAGAAGGGAGGGCAGCGTAGTACAGAACAAATCTAGGGTTTTTAGGCTAGTCTGTAGATTAGTTTTTTTTTATTTTCTTTTTTGTAATTTTTAATTTTTATAACTGAGAGGAGAGTATACTTTCATGGAGGAAGGAGATCATGCTTGTACTGAGGTGACATCGGTGTAAGTCAAACTTTTCCTCATTTGTTAATAGAATCAACTCAATGTTTGTTTTTGTTCTTCTATTCTTGTTTTATTTTTGTTCTTCTATTTTTGTTTTATTTTATTTTTTCTCTGATGTCTTGCAAACCATGAGATCTGATCGCTTCGAGACTGCTTAGCCGAAAAAGTGCCCTTGATGGTCTATGGTGATGAACAAGCCTTCTCTTGCTAGTATAGTTTGTCTTTTCTTTTCGTAGTGTAGATCGAGAAGGGGGAAGATCCTATACGCCATGCTTGAATGCCTTCAAAGACAAGGTAAGTCGTTGCAACGGATCAAAGGTAAACAGGGCAGAAGAGGTAGGTATGTGTTTATAGTTTTCTTTCTTTTATTTCTTTAGTTTAGATAACCAACACAACATCTTTCTAATCTCTTTCACACTTCTTCATTGTAAATACCATTGTAAATAACAAAAAAATAAAAAAGAGATAACTTACTAAACAAGCTTCCATCGCTAGTCCCTCCCTGAGGATCACGACCCGCATAGCCATTGCTACAGCGGATAGAATTGAGCACCTTGCACATCTCTATTTCTAAATCTAATATTCTGTATTTTGTGTGCAGGAAAAACTCAATCAAAATTTTGTTTGATTGAGTTTTTTACCTGCACACAAAATAAAGAATTTTAGATTTAGAAATAAAGATGTGCAAGGTGCTCATACTACCGCTATAGCAAGTGGCTATGCGGGTCGTGATCCACAGGGAGGGACTAGCGATGGAAGCTTGTTTAGTAAGTTCTCTAAAGTGTTTGAGTTAATAGTTGTTAAAGTCAGGTTAGAAAGAAAGTGGTAGATTAAGAAGATGGAGAAACTAGAAGTGATATGATATTTACATTGAAAAAGAAGAAGTGTGAAAAAGATTGGGAATTGGTGATTTACACTAAAATTAAAAGAAAAATAACTAAAAACTAAAAACCTACTTACCTCTTCGGCGTCTGCTTACCTTGGAACCGTGTCAATGACGTACCTTTCTTTGAAGGCGAACGAAGCATGGAATATAAGATCTTCCCTACTCCCGATCTATACTACGAAATAAAAGGCAAACTACGCTACCATGGAAGTAGATATTCATCATCATAAACCATCAACGACACTTGCAAGGAGAAGGCACCTTCGAAGCTCTTGGTTTCACATGGATCCACAAACACAAAAGAGGGAAACACAAAGAATAGCAAAAAGAAATAAACTTTGATTCGATTCAATTAACAATAGAAGAAAAGATTACTTACACCGATTGTCACCTTCAGTACAAAAGTTTGATCTCCTTCCTCCATGAAAGTATCCTCTCCTCTCAGTTATAAAAAAAATTAAAAATTACAAAAAAGAAAATAAAAAACCTAATCTACAAACTAGCCTAAGAAAACCCTAAATTTGTCTCTGTCCTCGACTCTGTTCTGCACTGGACGCCCATCTCTGTTGCTCAGCAGGGGTATTTATAGGAGCTGGAAGAAGTAGAGTCCCAGTACGATTCCTCCACGAAAGCAGCTGGCCAAACTTATCTAGATTGCCACGGAAACGCGGCTTGGGCCGCGTTTTCGCGGCCTTAGCTTTGTCCCCGGCCACGCGCTTTCGCGCGTGGCCTCCTCTGGTCCGTCCATCTGGGTATATTCTTTTGGAAGTTGTATCCTGACTCTTTAATTCGGGATAACTTGGGAAGCAAGTTACCCTAAATCCCAATCATCCAAATCTTTTTAAAACGAATTTCATCTTTGCACTCTCCTCCTTTTATCTTTATCCTTGTCCTGCAAGTGATTAGGGTTGAGTAGAAGTCTATCCCTTTCTTCTTCTTTTAGTAATTGCAACTTTTGCACTTGGTAATTGCAATTTGGCATTTGGTAATTGCAACTTTTGCATTGGGCTTGGACATGGGCTTTTTGGGCTTCTTTTGAGCTTTTATTTCTTTATTTTTTATTACTCAAGGCCTGCACACAATAAATAATAAAACATTAGGAATAGTGCATAATTGTAGGAATAAATATGAAAATGTGATAGTAAATGTAGTGATAAATATGCATTTTTACTACCTATCACACCTCCACACTTATCTTTTTGCTCGTCCTCGAGTAAAAATCAGAAAGAAAAGAAAACTTAATCTATCCTAACTCACTTTCGTAGGAATCACGATTGCACTTAGCACGTGCAACAAGCCGTTAAACCCCTAGGTTACCCTAGAGGACGAGTGTTGTCTCGTGAGGGTTTTCAGCGGATTACACCCACAAAATCCATAAAAAGAAAAATATTTGAAATATATTTGAAGAGACTAAGTAATCTATAAGTTTTTAGGATCATCATTTTTATTCATTCTTAAACTTAGTCTTTATATAGTAAATTGTTTTCCTTTTTAGGTAAGGGTCAAAATTGAATTTTTGTATAGTCTTTTTCGTTACCCTAAGTCATATGCATCCTTGTGAATTTTTACTAGGAATTCCTTAACTTGGACTCTCATGCCTCTTTATTATTATTATTTTTTTCTTTTTTTTTAAAAGATGTATAACTCATCTAATTTTCTTTCGTGTAAGCATAAAGGCTTCTTGAGGCCCTCATACCTAACTAATTGACTATTAGATGTGTTAGTACATATAAAAGTAATTTTTCTTAGTTTCCTTACGCTTTCTAATCCACCCATGTAGCGAACTTAAAGTCGGTTGCTCCCAAACCGGTCGGCTTTAGGGCACCAGGTGAGAAGACACCCCACGGACTTAAGGATTCGAGTGAACTAGGCCACAAAACTAAGCCTTTATTTATAAAATCACCTTTAGGCGTGAATACTTATGCTTCTTGAGGCACATGTATCCAGCTTAATCAGCGCATTTCCTCTTTTTTTTTTATTTGTTATAGGGCACAAGAGTCTTTGTCTTAGAATCCTAGATATGTAAATGTATTAGGTATGCACATTTCATTAAGGTAAAATTAAGACTAATTACTTATTCAATTTCTCCTCCTATACCTAAAAATTCAACAATTTATTTATTTTGACCAAGTTTTTAGAAATCCTAATCATGATTTTCCTAATTCTTAAGACTAACTTAGATTTCTTTCAAAAGATAAGTCAAAATATTGTCCCTTTTTTTTTTAAGCAAATTGTTAGTTTCTACCTATGTTAGTATGTTAGTAATCCTCCCCCCACACTTATCTCATGCATTGTCCTCAATGTTTGAATGTATGCATGTATGCATGAAAAAGAAGAAAGGGAAGGCAAATATTACCTCAAGTTGGTGGTTCCGGTGGTGGTCTGATTGGACCAAGCGTTTGCTACCCAATCAAGATAATGTGGTAGTTCACGGGACCTGCCTTTATTGACCTTTTTTCTATTTACATGTTTACAGTCCCCAGTATGAATAGGATCATGGAAGATCCTCTCGTGAAACTTACTTCCTTTACGTGACCAGTCCTGGAAATTCATCACAGAGTCATGGTCTATACCTATGTCCAACAAAAGAATGTGACTTGGTAGAATGGTTGATTTGGACTCAAGAATGATAGGTGCAGGAACTAATATCGACTCAGGAAGGTGACTTAAGTAAGTAAAGGTTCAGGAGTCGAGCTAGGTTCAAGAAGTGGGTCCAAATCAAGAAGTTGAAACTCAAGTCCACAATCATTTTCCCACAATGGAATGTGACTCACTATTGGTGATTCAAGCTCAGGAATGATAGGTGTGGGAATCAAAACTGACTCTAAAAGATTACCTAAGTCGGGTAACAAAATAGGAGTCAATATTGATTCGGAAATTTGAACTTGATCATAACAAATTTGAGAATCAAGGTCATATATCTCATTAGGTTCAATCTCATAAAAATGAGAACTTGCCAATTTGTCAATGGGACTATCAAAAGTATGAAATTGGTCAAGTTCAATATGATGATCATCAAAATGGGTGATTCATTTTCATGATCTATGGGTACGGGAATAAATGTTGGCTTAGAAAATTGGTCCAAATTGGGTAAGAATACGGAGTCAACATAGATACGAAGATGGAAACTGAATCGCAAAGTTGGGGATCGGGTTCACATTCATAATCTAATTCAATCTCATTGAAATTAAAACTAGCCAATGTGTCCAAGGATTGGATTGATCAAGTTCATATTGATGTGATGAAATTGAATTTTGATCAAGGTCTTCTAGACAGAATGATTCTTGGTTCCTATCAACTTGGTTGGTTAGTTCAAGAATGTTTGAAAGTCTAGAAATTTGATCATTTATTAAATATTGTAAACGATCCACTTTTTCTTCTAACCCATCGAATAGATCAATGGAGGACTGAAACCTTGGTGATGTGGGAAAAGACGTATATGAAGATAATGGTTGAACAGGTGGTTGACCATATGGCTCAGGGGTGTTGAATCCCCATTGATTCTGTGAAGAGTAGTGATGATTATTCCAATCTTGTTCATAATATTGGGACTGGGGCATGTAATGATTCGGATAAGACCAATCTGGCACACTAGGTTGGTCAAAGTTATGATATGCCGGGTTGGTAATATCCGAAAAAGAGGTTGGTGTGTAATATGGATTAAAATTGGAAAAATTATTGTTATATGCCATATCACACAAACACAAACAAAGAAAAAGAAAACAAACAAATAAGCAAACAAAAAAAAATGCTAACCTAAGTTAGGGTAGACTTATGACCTAAACGACTCCTAACTGGTTAGACTGTCCACGGGAGGTAGGGTGCAGACTTTGACCACAAGTTAATCAGCCAGGTCAGGGCAAGATTGGTGGGAGGTTTTCCGTCAAAGACGTTCCTTAATTAAATAACCACCAATCTTCGGGCTTTCGGCCCTCAATCCCCTTCCTAGACACTGATTTGGCAGGAGTCAAATTTCAACACCGTTCCCCCTTAGGATAATCTCCTAATTGAGTCCGAGATGTCCCTAGGGCCAATGTCTACTCATTTTTAGTTAGGCTTGGGTTAGTGAGTGAGGAGATTATTTGTGGGCCAAGGAAGGGTGATAAAATCCTCACCTTATCTTATTTATAGGACAAGCCCTTAAGTCAATTTAGTGCACGTGTAAAGCAATAGACAAATATTCACTCAAAGCAGAAAATCAGCCAAGGGTGCTTCCTAGTCTATATGCAATGCGAACGTACCTTGTCTCCAGCACTCTTCAACAGAAATTAAAAAAATTTAATAGACACGTGCCTAAGATGCAAGAGTCTAAATTTTTTTTTATTTTTCAACAAATGGGTTACTGTTAATTAATTAGCAGTGTACAGGTTTATCACAGAGAAAATATTAACAGAGCAGTAAATCAGATTTGCAAGTAGCAGCAACCTGCAGAAAACAGGGTTAGTAGTGAACTATTCAGGCCGCGGAAACGCGGCTTTTGCCGCGGAACCGCGGCTCTGTAGTAGGCCCTGTTGCTCTGCCTTCGAGGGCAGAGGCACAGAGTTGCTATATGTCCTTGCTGCTGTTAGTTTTCCTGTTCTCTGAACCTGCAAACAAAAAGAATAAAAGAATTAGTTATTTATTTATTTATTTATTTTTTAGAGAATACTTACCGTCCCTCCCTGGCAACGGCGCCAAAATTTTGATTGAGTTTTTCCTACACACAAAATACAGAATATTAGATTTAGAAATAGAGATGTGCAAGGTGCTCAATTCTATCCGCTGTAGCAATGGCTATGCGGGTCGTGATCCTCAGGGAGGGACTAGCGATGGAAGCTTGTTTAGTAAGTTATCTCTTTTTTATTTATTTTGTTATTTACAATGGTATTTACAATGAAGAAGTGTGAAAGAGATTAGAAAGATGTTGTGTTGGTTATCTAAACTAAAGAAATAAAAGAAAGAAAACTATAAACACATACCTATCTCTTCTGCCCTATTTACCTTTGATCCGTTACAACGACTTACCTTGTCTTTGAAGGCATTCAAACATGGCGTATAGGATCTTCCCCCTTCTCGATCTACACTACAAAAAGAAAAGACAAACTATACTGGCAAGAGAAGGCTTGTTCATCACCATAGGCCATCAAGGGAACTTCTTCGGCTAAGCAGTCTCGAAGCGATCAGATCTCATGGTTTGCAAGACATCAGAGAAAAAATAAAAATAAAACAAGAATAGAAGAACAAAAATAAAACAAGAATAGAAGAACAAAAACAACCTTGAGTTGATTCTATTAACAAATGAGGAAAAGTTTGACTTACACTGATGTCACCTCAGTACAAGCATGATCTCCTTCCTCCATGAAAGTATCCTCTCCTCTCAGTTATAAAAATTAAAAATTACAAAAAGGAAAATAAAAAAAACTAATCTACAGACTAGCCTAAAAACCCTAGATTTGTTCTGTACTACGCTGCCCTCCCTTCTCTGTTGCTCTGCAGGGGTATTTATAGGAGCTGGAAGAAGTAGAATCCCGGTACGACTCCTCGAAAAAATCTTATCGCCAGACTCATCAGGATTGCCGCGAAAACGCGGCTTTGGCCGCGTTTCCGCAGCAAGTAGTGCCTGCTGGCCACGCGCTTTCGCGCGTGGCCTCCTCTGGTCCGTCCATTTGGGTCTATCGTTCTAGATCTGTCATCCGGACTCTTCATTTTGAGATTTCGGGATAACTTGGGAAGCAAGTTACCCTAAATCCAAATCTCTTCTAAAACGAATTTTATCCTTGCACTCTATTTATCCTCATCCTGCAAGCATTTAGGGTTGAATAGAAGTCTATCCTTTCCCTCTTCTTTTAGTATTTGCAACTTTTGCACTTGGTAATTGCAACTTTGACATTTGACAATTGCAACTTTTGCATTGGGCTTGAATATGGGCTTTTGGGCTTCTTTTAAGGCTTTATTCTTTATTTTTATAAACACTCAAGGCCTGCACACATTAAATAACAAAACATTAGTAATAGTGCATGTTTATATGAATAAATATGAAAATGTGATAGTAAATGTGATGACAAGTATGCATTTTTTACTACCTATCAAAATCCCAAGCTCTGGAGTTTAGGTAACCAACGCGCTCAATAACCAATATTATATATAAAAAAAGAGGAGGAGAAGGATGAATCAGAAAAAGTAAGAATGAAGACGCAGGGGTCGCAGACGCGGGGGTTGGGCCGCGTTGATTCCACAAACGCAGGGTCTGAGACCCGCGTTTTATAATACAAGAAGAACGCAGACGCGAGTACGTGCTCCGCGTCGCGTTAATACAGGAACGCGAAGATCGCGTTAAAGAGGTGCTTGGACGCGGGGTGAGCTCCGCGTTTTAAAACAGGAGAGAAAGAGAGAGAAAGGGAAATGAGAGAGACGCAGGAAAAAGGGGGGAATAGAGATGCAGTGATGGGAGAGGGAGAGACGCAGGTTTAGGGAAAATTAGAAAAGAAAAGAAAAGAAAAGGAAAGAAAGGAAAGAAGGAAGGAAAGAAAGAAAATCAAAGGAAAGAAAGAAAGAAGAGAAGGGGGAGGTAGGCCGACCGTGGCTTGGCCGGTGGTCGCCGGCGGCGACCGGAGTTGGCCGGAGATGGGCGGCCAAAGCCCCAAAAGAGAAGATGGTTGATGGTGCAAGTGTAGTACAAAAGGATTTTTTGGAGTTTTGTAAATGGTGTTTCGGAGGACGAACCTATAGCTCGTTGGAAAGAGTATGACGAGGAGAAGAAGATGGTATGATTGGTGGTGGTTAAGGTGGTGTAGGTGGTGGTGGAAATGGTGGTGAAGTTAGTGGAGAAGATGGGTTGTTTTGGTTGGAAATGGAGTAAGAAGATGGTGATGAAGATGGTGTTGTGGTTGTTGTTGTTGTTGGAATGGTGGAGTAGATGGAGGGGAGAATGGTGGAGGAAATGGTGGTGGAGAAATGTGGAGATGGTGGGTGGTGATGGCGGCCAAGAAGGGAGCTTGGTTGGCTGCCGTTGCTTGCTGTTGGCTGGAAAAAGAAGAAGGAAAGAAAGTAATGAAAGAGAGAGAAGATGGGAGTGTATATATATATATATATAAAGGAGTTGATTATTACAACAATGCCCTTGCCAATCCTTCCAAAAGAGACTTGCGTCTCTTCTTAAAATGGCTGCGTCTCCTACATGAAATCCGCATCTAGCAACTAAATCTGGACGCGGGGATTAATGTTGCGTCCAAAAAAAAAACGCAAGATCGCGTTAAAGAAGAGACAAAAAGGCATGGGTGATTTGATCTGGGTTGATTTTCTTTGAAGAACAAAACATTAAATGCAGAATGGAGAGAGTCTCCGCATTAACTGTAGAACCCAGATTTGGTGGGTCTCATTTCAGGTAAGGAGAGAGAAAAGGTAAAATATCCGGATGGAATTCCGGTATCTGGGAAAACACCGGAAACTCAGGAAAAGCCCAAAAAATGAAGTATCTCAAAAAGTTTCCCAAAAATTCTCAAAAATAATAAATATTATTCTAAGATTTTTGGTGTGATTAGTTTTCAGAAATTCAATTCCGTTTTTAAAATAAAAATCTTGAAATCCACTGTGGACGGTGTCTACACCGGGTAGGCCGGATTTTTGATAAATTCTAAAAATTCTGCAAAAATTCATTTAATAGAAAATATGATTTTAAGAAATAATGTGAAAGCAGTTTCTAGAATTTTAACTCCATTTGTAAATTAAAAATCCGAAAGTCGGTCAGCGACACTAGTCGACACCGGTTTTGAAGATTTACAATTTAATTCTGAAAAATTCCAGAAAATCATGAAAAATATAGAATATTAAAAATAATATTTGAAATTGAAATCGGTCAAATCTGAATACCAAACAGGTCAAATCATGCACTACTGCTATATGAGTAAGAATTTAAATAACAGAAAATAAAATAAAAATACGCTCCAAAAATCAGACACATAGCTGGGTACGCATTCTGAGGATGGGGTGTTACAGTTTGTTTTTGTTTTGAAGGAGATGAAGTTGGAAATTAGAAATGAAAAGGGAAAAGGAAAATGGATGGTTTAATAGAGAAGAGAAGGGAAGTGTTATGATGAATGGGGATGGTGGGGGGATGGGGCTTGCTTGCTACTGTGTTTGCAGCAGCCATGCTGCTGCAGAGGAGTGGGTCGGCAGTGGGGTGGTTGGGGTGCAGGGCACGGTGGAGAAAGAGAGAAGAAGAAAAGAAAGAAAAGAAGAAAAGGGAAAAAGAAAAATAAGAAAAGGGAAAAAATAAGTAAAAATTTATAATAAATATATTATAAAATAATATAATTATTAGAATATCTTGAGAGTACAAAGTATAGGAGTAGAGAAGGAAAAAGCAAGAAATGAAAACGTCAGTAAATAATATTATTATTTTAATAGGGCAAAAATTCGACTATTTCAGAAACATTTCAAAAAATTCTCCAAAATAGAAAATATTATTTTAAGATACTCGGTGAAATCAGATTCGAGAAATTCAATGTAGTTTTCAAATTAAAAATCTTGGAATCTTCCGGCAATACCGGCCGACACCGAATCGATGAAATTTTGATAAACTTAGAAAAATCTCAAAAAATGTTTTTAGATAGAAAATGAAATTCTAAGAAGTACCGTGAAAGCCGTTTTGAAAATTCAATCCCATTTGAAAATTAAAAAATCTGGGAATCAGTCAGCGATGCCAACCGATACCGGTTTTGGAGATTTTGCAGAAAAATTCTGAAAAATTCTAGAAAATCATGAAAAATCTAAAATATTAGAAAACAGTGTCTGAAACTAAAATCGGTCAAATCGGACTTCCAAAAAGTCAAATCGGGAAGCAGGCTAGTATCGGGTTCTCGTCCGGGTCAGGGCTTACTCTAGATCTGAGAATTCAGATTCGATACACAATAACATAAGTTATCACAACTCACGAACACATACAGGAAGAAAATTGAGCAATACGGTCGAAAAAATTTGGGACATGTATCTGGGTACGTATCCCGGGAACGGGGTGCTACAATTTACCCACCTAACAAAAATTTCATCCTCGAAATTTCTATAAGGAAAGAGATGAACATGGAAATAAAGAATTGATAAGACAAGAGATGAAAATCAAGAGAATACTACCACTCAAGGCTCGAACAGATGCAGGTAACGGTCACGAATGACGTCTTCCTTCTCCCAAGTCACTTCTCCCGGACTATATCTGTTCCATGAAACTAGCACCAACAGGATGGTCTGATTCTTCAGGGTCTTGACACTTCTGTCCATAATAGCCATTGGTTGCTCAATATATGACAAATCTGGCTGCAACTCTAACTCTGAATAATCCAATACATGACTCTCATCCCTGATGTATCTTCTCAGCTGTGACACATGGAACACATTGTGCACTCCTTCCAGTGATGGAGGCAGTGCCAATCTGTAGGCCACTTCTCCCACTCGCTCCAATATCTCAAACGGGCCTATGTACCTTGGACTCAGCTTCCCACGTGCACCAAATCTGATCACTCCCTTGGTCGGAGATATCTTCAGAAACACATGCTCTCCCACCTGAACTCCAACGGTCTTCTATTGGAATCTGCCCAACTCTTCTGTCTGTCCTGTGCCGCACGAAGGTGCTCCAGGATGGTCCTGACCTTGTCCACTGCCTGTACTATCACATCCGTTCCCAAATGCCTTCTCTCACCAACTTCATCCAACACAATGGTGACCTGCATCTCCTGCCGTATAAGGCTTCAAACGGAGCCATCTTGATGCTCGCCTGATAGCTGTTATTGTAGGAAAACTCTGCCAAATGTAGATGGTCTTCCCACGATCCCTTGAAGTCTATCATATAAGACCTCAACATGTCTTCTAGGATCTGAATGGTCCATTCGGACTGCCCGTCTGTCTCTGGATGATAAGATGTGCTATACTTCAGACGGGTCCCCAAACTCTTTTGAAGGCTCTCCCAGAAGCGAGATCTAAATCTCGTGTCTCTGTCCAACACGATACTAACAAGAACTCCATGCAGTCGAACAATCTCCCTCATGTACTTGTCCGCCAGAAGCTCCGTAGATTGTCCCACTCTGAATGGTATGAAATGTGCTGACTTAGTGAGACGGTCAACAACTACCCATACTGCATTGTTCCCTTTTGGACTGCGGGGTAGAGCGGTGACAAAATCCATAGTAACATGCTCCCACTTCCATTCTGGTATTAGCAAAGGCTGTAGTAATCCAGCTGGTCTCTGGTGTTCAGCCTTCACGTGCTGACACACTAGACACTTCGCCACATATTGTGCGATCTCCCTCTTTATCGCATTCCACCAGAAATGTTGCTTCAGGTTCTGATACATCTTACTTCCTCCAGGGTGTTTAGAGTAAGTTGAGCTGTAGGCCTCAGCTAAGATCTTCTGTCTAATCTCCCCCTGAGGAACACAAATTCTACCCCTGAAATAGATTGCACCATCAGTATGTATGCAAACATCTGACCTCAGCCCTGCTTCCACTTGCTCTCTGAACTTCAGGAATCTGGGATCTTCTCTCTGAGCTTCTCTGATCTCCTCCATCAATGTCGACTGGATCTGAAATGCCATCAACTGCACGGATCCACTGGGCCTCCGAATCGCCATCAAATCTAGCCACCTCATCTCCTTGAGTAGCTCCTCTTGCTGAGTGAGCAGCATAACCATGTTGGCTTTAGGTCTTCTACTCAGTGCATCCGACACAACATTAACCTTACCAAGATGGTACTGCAGATCTATATCATAATCTGCCATCAACTCAAGCCATCGCCTCTGCCTCATATTCAACTCCTTCTGAGTGAAAATATACTTCAAACTCTTGTGATCGGTGTCAATCAACACTCGGTCACCAAGCAGGTAATGCCTCCATATCTTCAACGCAAAGATCACAGCTGGCAGCTCTAGATCATGCGTTGGGTAGTTCTTCTCATGAGGCTTCAATTGCCTGGATGCATAAGCCACCACATGTCCATGCTGCATCAATACGCATCCAAGACCCTTCCCTGAGGCATCACTGTACACAACCATTCCTCCTGTCCCTGAGGGTGTTTTCAAGATTGGAGCTGAAATCAACTTGTTCTTCAACTCCTCAAAAGTAGACGCACACTCCTCAGTCCATATATACTTCTCTCCCTTCCTAGTAAGCTTGGTCAAAGGAGCTGCAATCTTCGAGAAGTCTTGCACGAACCTTCGATAATATCCAACTAGTCCGATGAAGCTCCTGATCTCTGTCACGGACTTCGGAGTTGGCCAATCCTTCACCGCCTGAATCTTACTGGGATCCACTGAGATTCCTTCTTTAGAAACAACATGGCCCAAGAATGCTATACTCTCCAGCAAGAACTCACACTTGCTAAGTTTGGCATGAAGCTGCTCGAGTCGGAGTGTTTGTAGCACAACCCTCAGATGCTCCGCATGCTCCTCTTCATTCTTGGAATAGACCAAAATATCATCAATGAACACCAATACAAACTTATCCAAATAGGGTGAGAAGATTCTATTCATCAAGTCCATAAAGACTACTGGGGCATTTGTAACTCCAAAGGGCATAACCAGGAACTCATAATGACCATAGCGAGTCCTAAATGCCGTCTTCTGGATGTCTTCCTTCTTCACCTTCAACTGATGGTACCCCGACTGCAGATCTAACTTAGAGAATACTTGGGCTCCATAAAGTTGATCAAAGAGATCATCAATCCTCGGTAAAGGGTACTTGTTCTTGATGGTTATTTTGTTCAACTCTCTGTAATCAATACACAATCTCTTGCCACCATCCTTCTTGTTTGCCAACAACACTGGTGCTTCCTAAGGTGAAGTACTTGGTCTAATCAGACCCTTGCTCGAATGCTCCAGCAGCTGCTCCTTCAATATAACCAATTCAATTGGTGCTATCTGGTGCGGTGCTTTAGAGATGGGAGTCGCTCCTGGAATAAGGTCAATAGAGAACTTCACAACTCTGTCAGGTGAAGTCCTGATATCTCCTCAAATACATCAAGGAAATCATTCCACACTGACACCGTCTTCTTCTTATCTTCTGCAGTGGCACAATCCAGTTGATCTTCCTTCCTGAGGGACTTGCGCTCTCCAAAGAACTGAAACTCCGGTTGGTGTGGAATCCTGAAGATCACCTTCTTGTTTCTACAGTCGATCACCGCATGATACTTGCTGAGCCAGTCATGCCTAGGATCACATCGTACTCTCCAGTGTCCAGTACGAACATGTCAGCTTCTAACTTCCTACCACATAACTCCATAGTGCACGCCTTGCAAATCTTGTTAGTAATGACTACCCCATTCCCCGTACTAATTTCCCACTGGTCACCCATACATACTAGGGGTATAGAATGCAAAGCAGAAAATCTACTGGATATAAAGCAATGTGATGCACCGGAGTCAAAGAGTAATAAGACTGGAACTGAATGGACCAAAATTGTACCTGCCACTACTTCTCCAGATGCCTCAGCTTCCTCTGCTGTCAAGTTATAGGCTTGGCCTCTCCCGCGGCCTACTCCAGTCCTGGGTCCCCTCTGAGCCTGACCCAGAGTCTGATGCTGGGGAGGAGGTAGAGCTCCTCTGCCTACTGGTCCTGGATTCCTCCTCATCGGTGGTGCTCAAAATGCTGAGAGAGCTGCTCGAGCTGGAAGTGCTGGTGGTGCCACTCGATCTGGAAGTGCTGGTAGTGCGGGAGCTGCATTTCAGGTCTTCTTGAATGGACACTTTCCCACTGAATGGTTGCCGGATCCGCATGCCAAACACAGTCCATTAGCCATACGGCAGTTCCGCTGATTGTGCTCAGGCTTCTGACAATATCCACACACAAACTGCTGACAAGGAGGCTGAAAAGGCCGCTTGGCTACTGGGACACCAAAAGATCTGACTGGATTTCCTCTGTGCACCTCCTGGAATTGGCGCTTCATAGGCTTGTGCTGCAGCTCAACTCTCCTCTTCTTCTCCAATCCCTGCTCCACATCACGAGCTATAGAAAGAACTTGAGAATATGTCTTCAGCTGGTGGGGTATAAGTAACATCTAGATTTTCACCCACAGTCCTTGCTGAAACCTGCTAGCTCTCTTCTCCTCATCGGCTACCATATATGGTGCAAACCGACTAAGTCTCAGGAATTCAACAGCATACTCATCCACCGATCGATTCCACTGCTGCAGCTTGATAAACTGCTCCTCCATCTCCTTCTGAGCTATTATAGGAAAAAACCTCTCATAGAAGCCCTTCGAGAACTGGTCCCAAGAGACGGGCTTCTCTAGCCTCGCCTCTTCGGCTAGCCACCAGATTCCGCCATATCCTTTAGCTGGATCTTGGCCACTTCTACCTGGTTCTCACCAGGAATTCTGGCTGCCTTCAGAAGATCGGTCATGTCGATCAACCACTGCTCTGCATCTAGGGGCTTCTTCATGCCCGAAAATTCTGCCGGCTGCAATCTCCTGAAATCCGATATAGCACCCGGCCTCTGCTCCCGGGGTGCAGTCAGCAATCCTTATCGCAAGAGCTCTGTCTGCTGCTGCTGGCTAGTCATCATCCCCTAGAGTATCCTCATCATGTCGTTCTCCCTGTACGGACCTTCACGGGAAGTGCCGGGACCGTTACGTGTCCCCCGTCTCTCCATATTCTAGCTGACTGAAAAGATGACAGAATATGAGATTTCAGAAATCAAGGGATGGATTTCAAGGAAAGAATAGATAACTTCGTACTTGTGATTGGAATGTATAGTGAAGACTTGTGTGACTCAGTCGCAAGTTAATCCAACATTAATTTGCACACTGGTTGTACTGAAGGTGTGAGAGCCTAGTGTAACGCCCCGATCCGGAGGGTACGGAGACGTCACTGCGACGTATATACGCAAGTCAGAAGTACCTTCACGTATATACGCTAAGCATCAGTACAGGCAAGAATCAGAGTGCGGAAGCAAGTGGTGCATTATACATTCCAACACATGAGTACAATTACAGAGTTATCACCAGATGTGATAAATATTACAATAATATTACATCACCAAATAGGCGCAAATGCGAGAGTACAAGGGATATACTAGAGTAAACAGTATAAAAGGCACTCACGAGTTTACTAAAAGGAAACTCGAGAGGCACACAGGGGCCTGGAAGGATAGAGCTCAGGACGGTCAGCTGGAGATCCACGCTACCGCTGTGCTACTCTGATCAGCAACAGGGAGGATCCACACGCTCCAATGCTCCAAAACCTGGACATGAGGATCCAGGGGAGTCAGATGAAACTCCCCAGGCGAGTGGTAGGCAAAAGCCAAGTGGCGAGCCAGGATGAGCACAAGTGTGTATATAACAGTGATATCGAGTACAGAAGACAGGAGGGTTAGAATACAAGTATAGCAGGTATGAACAGGTATAACATAATCATCATAAAACAGGAAATCCGATATAAAACCTTATTATGTGCAAAACCGATTATACAAGCTTAGGTCACGGCTTCATGAGACTAGTACCTCGAAGGAATAATCCAAACAAGAAAACCCTCATCTATATACCTTTATCCCATGTCATCGTAATCTAAGCGCATAGAACCAGAGTTGCAAATCACACAATAGTCATAACAGGAGTACATAACAGGAGTCATAACTGGAATCGGAACAGGAGTTCATAACATGCATAACAGGAATCATAACGGGCATCATAACAGGAGTACATGATAGGAATCATAACAGGAGTAGCAGGAATCATAACAAGCATCATGATAGGCATCTATTATTATTATTATTACTCGTCTGACTCATATATCTAGGTATGTGTCCTAGTGTACATCCCAACACACATACATCCATATATAAGCAAGCCGAGGGTTGTTACTGGAAGCTGATGGAGAACTGATAGCTCCTCTTATAGTAGTTCCCGTACACCCGGGACCAGCTTGAGGGCCTTAAATCCCCCTAACACGCATCTTCTGAGGGCCTTAAATCCCTCTAACACGAATCGTCAGTATTTTATTCCATTACTATAAGCAAGGCATCATTCCGGCATCCATCACTTTCTCCCATTCCCCGTACAAGTTGTCCTTTTTATGGCTTATCAATGTTATCAGATTACGGAGTAACTGGTCATAACAGGAATGGCCCAACAGATTCAAGAGGTGGCCCCCACTACGTATGTGGTGTGGCACTTAGTTCAATCAGAATAACAAGGCAGGTTTCCCGTAAACGATGATAATCACAAGTCGAGTAGGTCATGCTGGGTGTCAAGTGATAGCATGACAGGGTGATGATATTAGCAAGTAACAAGTCAGGCAATACACAATATATAATCCAAGTCCCGAGGATAAAGTCCATATTCAAGAAAGTGATTAACCACAGTTGGCAGCCAAAGTTAGTCGACTAGGGAAAGAAGTTAGTCGACTTAGAGGAGGAGTTAGTCGACTATAGCAAAGGGACAAGTCGACTAGAAAAGCTGCGTATGGGAAAGCTGCGTTTCAGGAGGAAGGTTAGTCGACTAGGGCATTGTGGGTAGTCGACTAGTCAAGGTCGCGTCTCAAAGAGCCGCGTCTCAGGGAGCTGCGTTAGTCGACTAGGAATAATAGTTAGTCGACTGGTGAAGTCCGCGTTTCAAAGAACCGCGTCTTCAGAAGAGGGTTAGTCGACTGGACGCAAGGGGCAAGTCGACTAAAGGAGGCTGCGTTTCAAAGGACTGCGTCTCAAGAGGGGAGTTAGTCGACTGGGTCAATAGGGTAGTCGACTAATAGAACTGCGTCTCAGAAATAAGGCTGCGTTTCAAAGGGGTTAGTCGACTTATCATGGGGTCAAGTCGACTAATACTGTGTAACAGAGAGCAGAAACAGCTTTAAGAGTTTGTGATCTTTGTTGATAAAAATACAAGTTATCCGAGTCTTTGGCGAGGAAAAACACTCGCCTAAAGGTTCCTTGCTGCGTCCAACGAAGGGAAGTTCGGCCCCAATCCAAAAGGAGGGTACCGGCCCTAAGTCTTGCCGCCGGAGAAGAACGCGGCCCCAATCCAAAGGAGAGGCCGGTCTTCACAAGGTGATGGAGAGAAGTTGAAGGTGCAAGTCTAGTTCAAGTTGGCAAAATGGGATTTTGCAAACGGTGCAACGGGGAGTGACGAGATAGCTAGTATGAAGGAGCTCGCCGTGGAGGTGAAGATGATATACTTGGTGGTGGCTAAGGAGGAGTAGGTGGTGGTGGAGATGAAGGAGGAGTTGGTAGAGGTTAAGGCTTTAGTGAAATGGTGAAGAGAGAAAAATGAAGTGGAATGGAGAAGGAAAGGAATTTATAGGATTTGGATTAGTGAAGGTGATGCAAATAAATAAAGAGAGGGGGTTTTTGTAAATTGGGGGGATTAGGGGTCTCTCTTGGCCACTTGGCCGGTTATAATGATGAGAGGGGAGTGGGGATATCTTGGAAAAGGCATTTTGGAAGAGAAGGAATTAATGAAGAGAGAGAAGGGAGAATATAATAATGTAGCACACCTTTTAAAACAAAAGGAACCAAAGTTGAGAACTTGCGTTTCTCCCACTCAAACGCAGCACCCAAACCTGCGTTTAGGCCAAAATGGGCCAAACGCAGGGATTAAAGCCGCATTCAGGGAAAACATGAAGGCTGCGTTTAACAGAGGAGAGAGAAAGTCATGTTGACTTGATGGGATTTGATCTGAAGTGCATTAAATGCAACATGGGGAGGATCTTCACAATAATGCAGAATCCCAGGTAGGTGAGATCCGCGTTTGAGGAAGGAGAGAGAAAATGGGGAAAAGACAGTGGAATACATGGGGCAATCTCCTCGGTAACTGGGAAAATACCAAAAGCTCTGGAAAGGCCCAAAAATAAAGTAGTTCGGAAAGTTTCCCAAAAATTCTCAAAAATCATAAATATTATAAAATGATTTTTGGTGAAATCGGTTTTCAAAGATTCAATCTCATTTTCAAGTTAAAAATCTTGAAGTCAACCGTCAATCTCGGTATACACTGGATTGGCCCGGTTTTCAATAAATTCAGAAAATTCTCAGAAAAAATATTTAGATGGGAAATGTAATTTTAAGAAGTAATGTCAAAAGGCACTTTTAGTAATTTCAAACTGTTTGTAAATTAAAAATCCGGGAATCGGTCAACGGAACTGGCCGACACCGGTTTTGAAGATTCACAACTTGATTCAGGAAGATTCCAGAAAATCATAGAAAATCTATAATATTAGAAAATGACTTTTAAAACTAAAATTGGTCAAATCAGATTACCAGAAAGACTAAATCGAGCAATAACCTGAGATCGGGTCCCCGGTTCAGACTAGGGCTGACTCTGGGTCCACGAATCCAAATCCCACACAAAACAATCACACTCATAATTCATAATACGAAACAAATACAGGAAGTAAATCAAAAAAATACGATCGAGAATCTGAATACGCGTATTCCGGGAGCGGGGTGTTACAATCCATCCACCTTACAAAAAATTGCGTCCTCGCAATTTCGTTAAGGGGTAAATTGAACACGAAGAGGACAAGGGTGGAATCAAAGGCTTCGAAAAACCAAAACAGGGTTTAAGATGAACACAGGAGGGACCAGGATGAACAATGAGAACAGGATAAGGCGGAATATTCAGAAAGATAACCAACCCAAGGTACAAAAGAGTAGGGTTAGCTGGACAAGGGTAACCAACTCAAAACACAAAAGGTCAGGGGTTGCTGTAACAGTGACATCCTCAAGGTTCCTGCTCCTGATACTGAGCTTCATACTCTGCTGCTGCTTCATCTGATATCTCTGCCGCCATGTTGTAAACTTGGCCTCTGCCATAATTTGCTCTAGGTCTTGCCCCTCTCTGTAGGTGATCATACTGCTGGGGTGGAAATGGAGCTCTTCGATCAACGGGTTCTGGGTTCCTTCTCGGTGGTGGAGCTGGAAGTGCCAGGGCTGGAAGTGCTGGTCTGACTGGTGCCACATTTCCAAACCTTCTGAACGGGCAATCCCTTATTGCGTGACTCCCTGTCCCACATGCTAAACATAGTCCATTATCCATTCGACAGTCTTTCCTATAATGTCCAGGCTTGTGACAGAAGTTGCATATGATCTGAGGAAGAGGAGGTTGGAATGGTCGCTTGATCATCGGACCATGGGTTGTCCTAACTGTATCTTCCTCATTCATCAACTGAAAAGGCCTCTTCACTGACTTGCTCTGCACTTGGTTCTCACTCTTCTTCTCCAGTCCCCTTTCTACTTCACGGGCAATGGAGAGGACCTGAGAGTATGTCTTCAGCTGTTGAGGGATAAGAAACATCTGGACATCCATCTTCAGCCCTTGTTGAAACCTGCTCGCCCTCTTTTCTTCGTCTGACACCATGTAGGGAGCAAATCTGCTGAGCCTCAAGAATTCGGCAGCATATTCATCCACTGACCGGTTGCGCTGCTGTAGCCGGATGAATTGTTCTTCCATTTCTTTCTGAGCTGTTGCCGGGAAGAATCTCTCGTAGAAACCCTTTGAGAATTGATCCCATGTAATGGGTTTCTCCAGCGTTGCTTCTTCTGCCAACCACCAGGTTCTGGCCACATCTCTCAGTTGTATCTTGGCCACTTCCACTTGGTTCTCATCCGGGACTCGGGCCGCCTTCAAAAGATCTATTGTGTCTATCAGCCACTATTCTGCATCCAGAGGCTTCTCCGTTCCCGAAAAGATTGCCGGCTGTAATCTCCTGAAGTCTGACACATTGCCTGGCCTCTGCTCTCGAGGTGCAACCAACAGTCCTTGACGCAGAAGCTCTGTCTGCTGTTGTTGACTCTGCATCATCCCTTGAAGTATTCTTATCATACCATCACTGTCTCTGTTGGGTCCATCTTGAGAGGCACTAGGACCATTGCGTGTTCCCCGTCTTTCCATATTTGAGTTGGTTGAAGTGGGTAACAAGAAGAAACTGGAAGGTAAAAGATTGAAGGGTCTCAGGATACAAGGAATGGATCAGAAGAAAGAGAGAGATAACTCTGCACTTGTAGTTGGATTGTATAACCAGGACTCATGCATTCCAGTTGCAAATTTCTTTACCATTAATTTGCCATCTGGACGTACTGAGAAAGTAAGAGCCTAAGCTGACCTAGGCTCTGATACCACCCTGTAACGCCCCGATCCGGAGGGTACGGAGACGTCACTGCGACGTATATACGCAAGTCAGAAGTACCTTCACGTATATACGCTAAGCATCAGTACAGGCAAGAATCAGAGTGCGGAAGCAAGTGGTGCATTATACATTCCAACACATGAGTACAATTACAGAGTTATCACCAGATGTGATAAATATTACAATAATATTACATCACCAAATAGGCGCAAATGCGAGAGTACAAGGGATATACTAGATTAAACAATATAAAAGGCACTCACGAGTTTACTAAAAGGAAACTCGAGAGGCACACAGGGGCCTGGAAGGATAGAGCTCAGGACGGTCAGCTGGAGATCCACGCTACCGCTGTGCTACTCTGATCAGCAACAGGGAGGATCCACACGCTCCAATGCTCCAAAACCTGGACATGAGGATCCAGGGGAGTCAGATGAAACTCCCCAGGCGAGTGGTAGGCAAAAGCCAAGTGGCGAGCCAGGATGAGCACAAGTGTGTATATAACAGTGATATCGAGTACAGAAGACAGGAGGGTTAGAATACAAGTATAGCAGGTATGAACATGTATAACATAATCATCATAAAATAGGAAATCCGATATAAAACCTTATTATGTGCAAAACCGATTATACAAGCTTAGGTCACGGCTTCATGAGACTAGTACCTCGAAGGAATAATCCAAACAAGGAAACCCTCATCTATATACCTTTATCCCATGTCATCGTAATCTAAGCGCATAGAACCAGAGTTGCAAATCACACAATAGTCATAACAGGAGTACATAACAGGAGTCATAACCGGAATCGGAACAGGAGTTCATAACATGCATAACAGGAATCATAACGGGCATCATAACAGGAGTACATGACAAGAATCATAACAGGAGTAGCAGGAATCATAACAAGCATCATGATAGGCATCTATTATTATTATTACTCGTCTGACTCATATATCTAGGTATGTGTCCTGGTGTACATCCCAACACACATACATCCATATATAAGCAAGCCGAGGGTTGTTACTGGAAGCTGATGGAGAACTGATAGCTCCTCTTATAGTAGTTCCCGTACACCCGGGACCAGCTTGAGGGCCTTAAATCCCCCTAACACGCATCTTCTGAGGGCCTTAAATCCCTCTAACACGAATCGTCAGTATTTTATTCCATTACTATAAGCAAGGCATCATTCCGGCATCCATCACTTCCTCCCATTCCCCGTACAAGTTGTCCTTTTTATGGCTTATCAATGTTATCAGATTACGGGAGTAACTGGTCATAACAGGAAATGGCCCAACAGATTCAAGAGGTGGCCCCCACCACGTATGTGGTGTGGCACTTAGTTCCATCAGAATAACAAGGCAGGTTTCCCGTAAACGATGATAATCACAAGTCGAGTAGGTCATGCTGGGTGTCAAGTGATAGCATGACAGGGTGATGATATTAGCAAGTAACAAGTCAGGCAATAACACAATATATAATCCAAGTCCCGAGGATAAAGTCCATATTCAAGAAAGTGATTAACCACAGTTGGCAGCCAAAGTTAGTCGACTAGGGAAAGAAGTTAGTCGACTTAGAGGAGGAGTTAGTCGACTATAGCAAAGGGACAAGTCGACTAGAAAAGCTGCGTATGGGAAAGCTGCATTTCAGGAGGAAGGTTAGTCGACTAGGGCATTGTGGGTAGTCGACTAGTCAAGGTCGCGTCTCAAAGAGCCGCGTCTCAGGGAGCTGCGTTAGTCGACTAGGAATAATAGTTAGTCGACTGGTGAAGTCCGCGTTTCAAAGAACCGCGTCTTCAGAAGAGGGTTAGTCGACTGGACGCAAGGGGCAAGTCGACTAAAGGAGGCTGCGTTTCAAAGGACTGCGTCTCAAGAGGGGAGTTAGTCGACTGGGTCAATAGGGTAGTCGACTAATAGAACTGCGTCTCAGAAATAAGGCTGCGTTTCAAAGGGGTTAGTCGACTTATCATGGGGTCAAGTCGACTAATACTGTGTAACAGAGAGCAGAAACAGCTTTAAGAGTTTGTGATCTTTGTTGATAAAAATACAAGTTATCTGAGTCTTTTGCGAGGAAAAACACTCGCCTAAAGGTTCCTTGCTGCGTCCAACGAAGGGAAGTTCGGCCCCAATCCAAAGGAGGGTACCGGCCCTAAGTCTTGCCGCCGGAGAAGAACGCGGCCCCAATCCAAAGGAGAGGCCGGTCTTCACAAGGTGATGGAGAGAAGTTGAAGGTGCAAGTCTAGTTCAAGTTGGCAAAATGGGATTTTGCAAACGGTGCAACGGGGAGTGACGAGATAGCTAGTATGAAGGAGCTCGCCGTGGAGGTGAAGATGATATACTTGGTGGTGGCTAAGGAGGAGTAGGTGGTGGTGGAGATGAAGGAGGAGTTGGTGGAGGTTAAGGCTTTAGTGAAATGGTGAAGAGAGAAAAATGAAGTGGAATGGAGAAGGAAAGGAATTTATAGGATTTGGATTAGTGAAGGTGATGCAATAAATAAAAGAGAGGGGGTTTTTTGTAAATTGGGGGGATTAGGGGTCTCTCTTGGCCACTTGGCCGGTTATGATGATGAGAGGGAGTGGGGATATCTTGGAAAAGGTATTTTGGAAGAGAAGAATTAATGAAGAGAGAGAAGGGAGAATATAATAATGTAGCACACCTTTTAAAACAAAAGGAACCAAAGTTGAGAACTTGCGTTTCTCCCACTCAAACGCAGCACCCAAACCTGCGTTTAGGCCAAAATGGGCCAAACGCAGGGATTAAAGCCGCGTTCAGGGAAAACATGAAGGCTGCGTTTAACAGAGGAGAGAGAAAGTCATGTTGACTTGATGGGATTTGATCTGAAGTGCATTAAATGCAACATGGGGAGGATCTTCACAATAAATGCAGAATCCCAGGTAGGTGAGATTCGCGTTTGAGGAAGGAGAGAGAAAATGGGAAAAGACAAAGTGGAATACATGGGGCAATCTCCTCGGTAACTGGGAAAATACCAAAAGCTCTGGAAAGGCCCAAAAATAAAGTAGTTCGGAAAGTTTCCCAAAAATTCTCAAAAATCATAAATATTATAAAATGATTTTTGGTGAAATCGGTTTTCAAAGATTCAATCTCATTTTCAAGTTAAAAATCCTGAAGTCAACCGTCAATCTCGGTATACACTGGATTGGCCGGGTTTTCAATAAATTCAGAAAATTCTCAGAAAAAGTATTTAGATGGGAAATGTGATTTTAAGAAGTAATGTCAAAAGGCACTTTTAGTAATTCTAAACTGTTTGTAAATTAAAAATCCGGAATCGATCAACGGAACTGGCCGACACCGGTTTTGAAGATTCACAACTTGATTCAGGAAGATTCCAGAAAATCATAAAAAATCTATAATATTAGAAAACGACTTTTAAAACTAAAATCGGTCAAATCAGATTACCAGAAAGACTAAATCGAGCAATAACCTGAGATCGGGTCCCGGTTCAGACTAGGGCTGACTCTGGGTCCACGAATCCAAATCCCACACAAAACAATCACACTCATAATTCATAATACAAAACAAATACAGGAAGTAAATCAAAAAAATACGATCGAGAATCTGAATACGCGTATTCCGGGAGCGGGGTGTTACACCTAGGCTCTGATACCAACCTGTGGCGCCCCGATCCCGCGGGTACGGAGACGCGACGTAGTACCATCACGTATGTACGCTAAGCATCAATACAACACAATACAGGGATCAGAGTGCGAAAATACGTGGTGTTATACATTCCAACACAAAATAGTACAAGTACTTAGTCATCACAAATAGTGACATAATATTACATCAATATTACATTACTAGATAGTACAGAATTAGACGGTACAGGATACGAAAGATAAAGACTCACGAGCTAGAAAAGAGAATCTCGCGAGCGGGGAAAGACGGGACGAAGCTACGGCGGATCTGCCTGCTCCTCGAAGTAGGCCTGGTCGTCAGCTGAAGGGTCCACCTCGGTCCAACCTGCTAAATCTGGACATGCAAATCCAGGGTTGTTAGTGGGCAACCCAGTGAGTACAAGAAGAACCCAAATGGTAAGTACAAATAATAGCAAGTGCATCATGTCAAGTATAATGTACCCAAATCAATAAGCATGGAATAACCACAATAAATAGTGAGATATGGAAATGACATTAGAATTTATGTGGCATAGAATAAAGCAAATGTAGCATGTCAAATGTCATGTAATCAAATTAGCAAGTATGGAGTAACTACAATAAATAGCAATTATGAACACGATAATAAAATTTATGTAGCATGAAGTCAATTATCAAGTTATTATTCAGATTCGTTCAATTTGTATGTTTCGGTATATGACCGGTGCCATATACTTTCGCATACAAGTCGAGTGAGGTTGGTTATTGAAAATTGATGGGGAACGACGAACATGTTTAGAATGGGTCCCATGCATGCCCGGGACAACGGTCCAAGAGTATCTGGTACTGAGCCGAAACGTACCGCTAGGCACCGGGACTTACTATATGCCCGAAGGTCTTAGTATACGCCCGAACAGGAATAGAGTGTTACCGTTCCCTACAGGGATATACCCAGGGGATTATAGCACACCCGGCAGGCAGGCAGGGGGTAGGGGTGCCAGTACACCCCTAGAAATGCCTGGTGGCCTCCTGGTCGAATCCAATAGGAATAGTTGTACAACATATGTATGGCCACCATAAACACAAAAGCTATATCGATACCCATCAATTTCCCCCGTCCGGTGTAAGTTGTTTAAATATAACAGAGTGTTAAACAGTAATGTCCACAGGCTATTCACAAATGTCTAATATCCATGGCTATCCTATTACTGGGGTCAACAGGAGTATAATATCCGGAGTAATGTCAGGAGCCTCCCTATTTCAGGGTTCAAGTATACAGGAGTTCAGGAGTACATGAGTACCAAATATCTGGTAATAATATAATAATCATGTCAAGTCCCTGTAAAATGATAGTCATGAATATGTCATATAATACAGGTATCAGGGGTGGTAGTGTTCGGTCAAGGGTCACAATGTCAAGTCAATGTACTTGTACCACATGAAAGCATGTCATATACCGGGTGTCAGGATCAGGTGACATATATCGAGTACTGGTGTCTAAATATCAAGTGTCGTGGGACAGGTTTCAAATATCAAGTGCCGGTGTAAATACCGAGTGCCAGTGTCATAAATCATATATCAAGTGTAACATGCCAAGTGCCGGTGTAAATACTGAGTGCCGGTGTAAATACCGAGTGCCGGTATCATAAATCATATATCAAGTGTAACATGCCAAGTGTCGGTGTAAATACTGAGTGCCGGTGTAAATACCGAGTACCGGTGTCATAAATCATATATCAAGTGTAACATGCCAAGTGTCAGTGTAAATACTAAGTGCCAGTGTAAATACCGAGTGCCGGAGTCATAAATCATATATCAAGTATAACATGTCAGGTGTCGGTGTAAATACTGAGTGTCGGTGTAAATACCGAGTGCCAGTGTAAATACCGAGTATAACAGCATATATTAACTTGTGCAGCGGGTATCATGTACTAAAAATTATAGTAGCAAGTAAGGTATTAAACATTACGGTGGTAACAAGATGTCCATATATTAATTGACATGCTATAAATATTTGAGTGGTAGTTATTAAGCATAAAATAAACACTCGCCTAAAATCTAGGACGCAATACCGAGAAAAGTCCGGGAGTCCGCTAACACGCGCCATCATGTTATTAGCCCATAAATATATTAAATATATACATATATATATATATATATTATATATTACAAATATTAGAGAGGGAATGAGAGAGGTGAGAGAGAGGAGAGAGAAAGTTGTTGGAAGGGGGGAGAGAGAGAGAGGGAGAGAAAGAGAGAGAAAATATGGTATTTATAGAAAAGGATTATGAATTAAAAGGGGAGGGGTAGGGCTGTAAATATAGGGTAGTAATTTGAGAATGAGATGGGGGTATTTAGGGAATGTAGGAAAAGTGAGTTTATTTAGGGAAAAGAAATAAAAAGAAAGAAAGAATGAAAGAGAGAAAGAAGAAAGAAAGAAGGAAAGAAAGAAAAAAAGAATGGAGGGGAGGGGTGGCCGTCGGCCACCGCCGGCGCCGGCGGCACCGCCAGGGGAGGGGAGGCGGCGTGCGGGTCTAAGGGGGAGGAGGGAGGTGGAGTTGGTGTTGTGTGGTTGGGTTGTTGTTGGTGAAGGTGGTGATGGTGGTTGGTGGTGGTGGTGGTTGTGGTGGTGGTGGTGATGATTGGTGGTGTTGGGGAGTTAGAGGAGAAGGAGGAGGTGAGGATGGGGTGGTGGGAGTGGTGGAATTGATGAAGATGATGGTGAATTTTGGAGAAGAAGTGGAAGGGAAGTGATGGGTTTTTGTTGAAATTAGAGGAGTTGGGTTGGTGATTGAAGGTAAAGGAAGTGGTGGAATGGAGAGGGGGTGTGGGGGACGACGGCGCCGGCCTAGGGGGAGGCGGCGGTGGTGCGTCGGTGGTAATGGTGGAGGCGGCAGTTGAGTGGGTGGAGGTGTTTGTTTGGTTTGTTTTTGTTTTGAAGGAGATGAAGTTGGAAATTAGAAATGAAAAGGGAAAAGGAAAATGGATGGTTTAATAGAGAAGAGAAGGGAAGTATTATGATGAATGGGGATGGTGGAGGGATGGGGCTTGCTTGCTGCTGTGTTTGCAGCAGCCATGCTGCTGCAGAGGAGTGGGTCGGCAGTGGGGTGGTTGGGGTGCAGGGCATGGTGGAGAAAGAGAGAAGAAGAAAAAGAAAGAAAAGAAGAAAAGGGAAAAAGAAAAATAAGAAAAGTGAAAAAAAAAGTAAAAATTTATAAATAAATATATTATAAAATAATATAATTATTAGAATATCTTGAGAGTACAAAGTAGAGGAGTAGAGAAGGAAAAAACAAGAAAAGAAAACGTCGGTAAATAATATTATTATTTTAATAAGGCGAAAATTTGACTGTTTCAGAAACATTCTGAAAAATTCTCAAAAATAGAAAATATTATTTTAAGATACTCAGTGAAATTGGATTTTAGGAATTCAATGTAGTTTTTAAATTAAAAATCTTGGAATCTTCCGGCGACACCGACCGACACCAGATCGGTGAAATTTTGATAAATTTAGAAAAATTTCAAAAAAATATTTTTAGATAGAAAATGAAATTCTAAGAAGTACCGTGAAAGCTATTTTTAAAAATTCAATCCCATTTGAAAATTAAAAATCCGGGAATAAATCAGCGATGCCGACCAACACTGGTTTTGGAGATTTTGTAGAAAAATTTTAAAAAATCATGAAAAATCTAAAATATTAGAAAACGGTGTCTGAAATTGAAATTGATCAAATTAGACTTTCAGAAAGTCAAATCGGACAGCAGGCTAGTAACGGGTTCTCGGTCCAAGTCAGGGCTTACTCTAGATTTGAGAATCCTGATCCGATACACAATAACATAAGTTATCACAACTCACGAACACATACAGGAAGAAAATTGAGCAATACGGTCGAAAAAATTTGGGACACGTATCTGGGTACGTATCCCGGGAACGGGGTGCTACAAAGTATATTTAGTTCATGGTTTCAAGTTCTGTTTTTAACAAAACTTAGTTTTGGATTTAATGTCAAATACATAGATATATTTTTATGTATTAGATTTTATCCATACAAAAATATGCTTCAAAAGTGTTTCTATATCATGTTTTTGTATTTATACAAGTTTTGGAGAAAACAGATTTTCATTTTAAAATCCAAGTTCTGAAAAATACCGTTTTTGGTTTAAAGCTAAAATTCTATGCCTCAAAAATAGTTCAAATTATTTGAAATATGTGTTGAAGTTTAATCACACATATTTGTTCTTCAAATATTTATAAGAACTTATTTTTGTGGATTTTATATGATTTTATGGGATTTTATAGGTATTAAAAAGATCAAGTTTTTAAACCTAAAAAACCCAGCCTGAGACCTCTGGTGGTCGAACGACCGGTCGACAGGACCAGAGATCGGTCGACCGGGCGTGAACAGATGTGCATAGCTTGCCTTAGCCTATGAGCAAGTCGACCGTCCAGTCGATCGATCCAGAGAGCTTACTCTCTAGATCTAGCCTCGGTCGACCGCACGGTCGACCAACCAGAGAGTTCACTCTTTGGTTCTACCCTCGGTCGACCGAGTGGTCGACCAACAGGAAATTTACCTTGGGACAGTCGATCGACCAATCAACAGACAACCCCAATGGTTTGAAATCTGACCTTTGGCGGTCGACCAGGCGGCCGACCGACAAACGGGCGGTCGACCGACTAGTCAGTTTTGACACGATCTGGACCCCAACGGCTATATTTTCAGACCCTATAAATATGGGTCCTTTGAGGCAGTTTGAACCAAGATTTTTGAGAGCAAATTTTCCCATCTTCTTAAGGGTTTTCAGCAAGTTTTCAAAACAAGTTTTTGTGCCAAAAATTCTCTTATCTTTATTTGTTTCAAAGCTTTTGGAAAATCAAAGAAAACCAAAATTTAGAAATTCTAATTTTGTTCTTCATTTTTTATCTATCAAGAAGTCTTTTTCAAGAGTTTTGCTTATGTTTTCTTTTTCAAAACACTTTGTTTTTCTCACACTTGAGCTATCAATTCAATACAACCTATAGGATCTTGTTTTTGTGAGAAAAATTGATTGTGATCTTTAAAGATCACCAAGAGAGAGGTTGTGATCATTGGATTACCAAGTTGTAAACTTTTTCTTTGCTTTCGCTTTGTGCTTTGCCTCTTTATATGGGTGTTTTGTGTTAGAGAGAGGAGTTGTTAACTCCTTAGTGGAGGTCTCTTTGTGGAAGGTCTTATGTGGGCGTAGTGGAAATCCTTCTGTGGGAAAGCGGGATCGTAGAGCAGTGGCTCAAACCTCGAAACATATCTTGTTGTTTGCGTTTGATCCACTATCTCTCAACTCCATCTCTCTTATATCTTGTATTACTTTACATTGTTCGTATTCATATGCTAGATATTGTTTGTATGTGCCCACACTTGTGTTCAACTAAGAGAGCTTATTAAAGCACCTCAACTCTTAGTTTAGAGGAATCTAGAGGAGTAGTTCCAGAGCCCTTCATGGGAAATTCGGGCTCACTATTGGTTACACATAGTTTGTTTGCAATTAAGTCTTTAATTCCGCATTATTTGCCCTTGATTAGCTAGTACACCTATTCACCTCCCCTCTAGGTATATTTCAATTGGTATCAGAGACTACGCCCCTGATATTCGGTTTATCCACCTAGGAATGAGCTCCTTGGATCGCTAGTCTAGATTTGCATTTGTACACATATAATTTATACACCTATGGATTTCCTTGCCCCTCCCATGCATGATGTTTCCAATATCGATATGTGAAAATTTAAGATGAGTACATACCTAAAAGCCCTAGGATGGCATATTTATCTTGCCACTACCAAAAAACCTACTTTAGTAATGACAAGTACATTGAGGCTAATGCACGTGCCTTAGAGGCACTTAGGCACACACTAAGTAAAGATGATCTTTTTATTCTTTCTCATTGTGATTCCGCTTTTATAGTGTGGAACACATTGACTTATCCCAAGGTACAAACGATACATGTTTTGGAGAAGGAACCTAGTAAGTCTGACCAAGCTTGCTTCATGGTCATGAGATTGACTCCCTTGAGGTAAAATCGGACACTCAACTAGATGATAGTGCTAGTTCTTCATGTGATGATAATGCTATGGATGCTCATCCTTTAAATGAAGGACTTTCTTTGTTTTGTGAAAACTTGTTAAATAAATATAAACTTTTGAAAAAGAAAAGTTTTGATTTAAAAGAAGAAAATAAAAACTTATTTTCAAAGCTCAACATGGTTTTGCAAGAAAGGGTTGACGTTTCAAATGAAAGAGACTCATTCCCAACTTGATCTTGATTTAAAAGAAAATGAATTTTAAAGAATAAAAATGATTGTGATGATGCTTTGAAGAATAATGAGGTTTTGTCTTCAAAACTCGATTTTGTTTTAAAAGAGAACAATTCTTTGAAAAATAAAATTGCTTTGATTTCAAAAGAATTAGAATTTGTTTCAAAAGAAAATATTTCTTTGAAAAATAATCTGGCTTCTCATTCTTGTCATAATTTCATTGTTATACCTTCTATTGATAAGAATGCATGCTCCACTTCTTCTTAAACAATTGAAAATGATATTTGCATGTTGACAAAAGTGTAGATTGTTTGGGCTCCACTTTGAGCCAATGTGCCATGAACCACACAAAATTGGAATCTATGTTTCTGACGGAACATACTCCATATATTCATGCACACAAAAAACAGCATACACATGCTCATCATGCTTACACACATGATTTCTATGCTAATGTGTACACTTGTACACATTATGGACGTACGGGCCACCTTGCAAAGTTTTGTTATGATAGAATAAATATATCAAATTTTGCAAATAAATTTGTTTTGGTTAGGAAAGGTGCTAACCCTCATAGGCCCAAGAAAGTGTGGGTACAAAAATCTACCCCTATTGTATTTGATGTAGGTGTGCGCTCTCACTTGACGTGAGGGTATCGGTGCCTTGTTGGTTGTTGCGATCCGAGCCTAAAGATCATATTTTTGGATGTATCACTTTCAAGGGATGTTTGGTGGAAGGACCATCATGGTTTGGAGATCTAGAGATTGGTTTATTAGTTTTGGTAACTATCTCTAACTCTTTATTTTATTTATGCATTAATATTGATATTTTAGCATCATTGGTTTTCATGCTCATTATGTTAAATGCAATATTATAAACATGTGATATACATAGATAGTCTTTGAGATTCATCCATATTCATATAGACTTATATTTTTTTTGTGTTCTCACTATAGTTTAGCTATTGTGTATATCCTAGTTCTAAAACACGTGCATTTAACCTAATGATCATGTTTGTTTATGTTTTTGCACTTCATGTTTTGATTACATGTTTAGTTGAAACTTTTATTAAAACTTGTGTTTATACTTTTACAACTAATGAGCCACATTTGTTTATCCTATGTTTCTACTTTATTGCTCATTTTTACACATTGGATGTAAAACTTGTTTTGTTGATTCTTGCATCTTTACTTGTTTTCTTTATTTTTGTACATGTATTCATTAAAATGTGTTTAGCTTCATGTATATATTAATTTTGTCTAAAACTAATAGATATGCATGTTTATTCTAGAGTCACTTGTTTTTCATGCATTATTTTTTTGTGGACTCGTTTATATTTGGGATATGCATGTATACTTTTAGTTTCGACAAAACATACATATACCTTGAAGCTTGTTTTGTTTTTGATAAAAATAAAATTTCTTCTGTCTTGATGATTTCTTGTTTTTGATAAAAGAAATTTCAACTAAGCTTCAATGCCTTATTTTCATGATTTTATTGATTACATAATTTTTATACGCTCTATATCTTGTTTACTCATAATTTTTTTTCCATGAGAATATATATGCTTTATTACTTTTTGAGTGTCGATTCTCATGTACTTTTCATATTTCATGTATACATTTATGTTTTATTCCTTACTTGAAGGACTTCGTACTAATTTTTAAAATTATCAGAAAACTAGTTTCGTTATTCTTCAATTTGATAGAGTTTTCAAATATGTTAAAATATTTTCAAATCATATTTTTGAAAACCCCTACCAACTAAAGGCGGATGGTTGGGCGACCATGTCTTGTGTACCTTATTGAATATCTTTCAAACATGTGCATGAATAGGGTGGGAGTATGAGATATACATGATTTCATAAAATTCTTTTTGTATGCTCATATTTTGTTTAGCTATATATGGATGCATCAAATTTCAAGTGGTATTTTCATTTTCATACATACATCTATATGATTTAGATTATGCTTATTTTATAATGTCATATATTTTATTTAAGCACAAACTTTTTATGCTAAGTTTGGTTTAGTCCTTAATATCAATTATTTTTCAATTGGTATCATATACAAACATATGCATTATTTTTATTAGTATTTCATAAAGAGGGAGAAAATTTCTTGTTTTATCTTTCAAACGATTTTATTTTCAATTGGTATCTTATTCTCACTTTTAAGATGAAAAATATTTTATTTTGGTATATGCGAACATTTTCAATATTGGTATCAACAATCTTAATTGGCATTATTCTCAATTTGGTATCTATATTGCAAAATGATTTTAGTGTTTACATAAAAAAAATTTTGATTTTTTACTTTCAATTGATATCATGCCTTTCTATTAGTATCAATTGGTAAAAAGATTGTTTTAATTTCAATTGGTTTCTTTCAATTGATTATTTGTTATTGGTATCAAAATTTTGTTTCAAAATATGTTTTGTTGGTATTATTTTTTTGTCTTCACTCCTTTGTTGATGAGCGACAAAAAGGGGGAGAAAGATTTAGGTTTATATATGCATGTTTCATTAAGTGTTTATGCGCGCGCGCACACACATACATATCTTGTCTTTATTTGAGATCTTGAGCTACATTGTATATCTTTATATGTCTATTGATTATGCATAAGTTAAGGGGGAGTTTTGATGAAGCTTAATCTATCTATGCATATATAACCTTATAAGTTTTGTCATCATTAAAAAGAGGGAGATCGTTGGCCCAGAGGCCTTTCACTTTAATGATGACTAACTTATGAAGGTTAGTTTACTAATGATCTTGTGTTTAATAAGTTCAGATATTGATCAAGATTTTAGTAGTGATTTGACTTCAACAAGAGATTCACAATCAAAGTGTTGAAGCAAACAAGTGTTGATTCAAGAGATCACATCGCAACAATCACATCTAGCTTCTTTTGGATCATGTTTAAATCAAGTCGGCTTGGAGAAGGAGTTCTACAAGAAGACATCAGTTTGTTTTAGTTAGTTTTTATTTAGATCTTGTGTAAAGATAAAATAATCTTGATATGCTCCAGTTCAAATTTTATTGTTACTATTAGTACTATTTCTTTTTGATTATTAGTAATTATTATTATTATTGTTATTATTATTCATATCTTTTCCTTTTCCTAGCCCATAACCCATTACCATTGAGATCCTTACCCATTAACCCAAAATCCAATCCTAATCCTAATCCAATTCCTATCTTATCAAATCTTTTCACAAATCTTAACTAATCCTGATCTAAATCCTAACAAAAATCATATCTAAACCTAATACTGAAATCTAAATATTATTTTTAAAATCATGACCTTAATTAATTCTATCCTAAACTACTCAATCAAGAAGTTTGAACTCAACTGAAATTCTGATTTTTAAAATTCCTAATAACCTATAAAAAGCCTAAACTACTTCTTTTTCTACCTCCAAGAAAAAACCATGACCCAACTCTCCCCACCTCCTTCTTTCTTTTCTCCTCAAGCAGAGGATGAACAAAAGGGATCTTGAAGTGCAGAGATGGAGGAACAAGTTGGGGAGATCAAATCCAAGTAAGTAACTATCTTCTCGATTTATTTGATATAAATAGTTTATAAAAATCATGCCTATACCATAATCTCCATGAATATTTTTTATACATCAAAGCCCAATCTAAAATCCAACTAAAATACATGTGAGATATACCAATTCATAATTTTAATTTACATATTTTTTTCAGAGTTTTTAACAAAAGAATTTCAAAAAAAATAAAAAAAATTCTTCCTTGGCCTGCTCTCGGCCAATGGCCGAGAGCCTCTGCCGCACAGACCCAGGTCTATGCAGCCCACCCGGGTGCAGACCGAACCCGGGGTCTGCTGTCCACAGTGGGCTGGGCCGGCCCACTGTGCACAATCTTTAAAAAAAAAGAGAGAAAAAGGGATTTCTAGCAGGCCAGACCGGCCTGGCCCTGCTGGGCTAAAGCCAGCCCGGTTGGGCCGCAAAACAGGGCCTTGGGACCTATATAAAATAAAAAAGAAAACAGAGATTTCGGACCAGGCCTGGGCCTGGCCTAGTCCGGGCTTGGGCTGTTGCATTTACAAAAAAAAAAAAAGAAAGAAAAGAAAAGAAGAAAGAGAGGAAGAAAGAAAGGTGAATTTGCATATTAAAATAATTTATTAAAAATATCAAAAAAATATATAAATAATAGTCTTAAATACTTCTACTTTCTATGATAAAAATCTTAGACTAATACCAACATAAATTTACTCAAACTACCTACTTTAAAACCATACTCCTTAATGGTAAATTCAGACCCGTTAAGTATTTTTATGGTTTAAAGTGTATTAAAAATCCGATAAAAATTATAAATTGGTTTAAATTAAACATACTAAATTCATTAGACCCAGAGGACATATTCTAACCCCAAACTAATTAATCAAGATTAATACCCCTTATAACTCCCAAGTAAAAATATCCTTTTAAAAATCTAACAATTTCTATTGAAATAATTTATGTAGATTTATCGGGGTCTTATGATTTAGTGCTTTGGATTTGGGATCGAGTTCAGGTGACTGTTTCTTTTCTTTGTTTAATTTTATTTAATTTTATTGTGAGTGTTTCTTTTTTTTGTTTAATTTTATTTAATTTTATCGTGAGTGTTCTTTCCCCCTTCAATTAAACAAAATTTTGTGATAAATGATTTTATATTGTTGTGCAATTATTTTACTAAAATTTACTGAGATGATATTTATAAGTGTTTGCTCTTGTATCATTCCCTTATTTATTATTATCAATTACTTATATCATTTCATGTAATCATCTGACTTATTTTACTAGTGTGATTACATGTATTCCTTCATGAGATATCGGTGAGTGCTCATTGTTTTCCATTAATTTTGCAAAGGGGAAAACTTACACAAAGGGTCGAGGAGCTAAATTACAAGTAACACAAAAGATTACAAGTAGATCTCCTCTGAGATTCTGGAGAAGTGTGCCGATAGGAGTCTGGTCAGCGCGCGACCACTTTGTCCCTTTGACGATGTGATCGATGGGATTCCCTTCTCGCCTGGTTCGGAGAATCGGAGAACAGAAGGTCGATAGAACCCTCTTATTTCTTCTCAAACTGCCTCCACATGGGAATTCCTTCTCGCCTGGTTCCGGAGATTCCTTGAGAGGAAGGAGTATCTTAGGGTATTAGCACCCTGATTAGATAAGTAGTTCTCTGAATTTTTGGAAGTAAGAGAATAGATCTCTGTTTAGCCGTCTCTTCTCTTCTTTCAGCCTCTAATTCCGTGTGTCTCCTTCTTCTCAGCCTCTGGTGGGCTATTTATAGGGAGAGCAGGGGTAAAATTTGTTCGCCCATAAGGTTACACTCTCCATTTGTTTAGAGTTTTGATGATAACAAACCAAATAAGAGCTAAATGGTACTAATTAGTTTGTTGAGATAAGTTTCAGGTTTGTACCATAGTTTGGAGGCCATTGCTTAGCTATTGCAAGAATTCTAAGTTCATGAAGCAAAGAAGGCTTTTTGCACATCAAGGAAGGAACATAGAAGAGAAGGCACTAGCAAGGCATTGCATGGCTCAAGACTTGAAGATTGCTCAACAAGATTTGTTTTTAGTTTTATAGGTTTAGAATTTTGTTAAAGAATGATGGATAGGTTTGAAGCTCAATCACACACGTTTTTGCGCACATATTGTTTCTAAGATGATTTTCTATAAAATGTACAAAAATATTTTGATACAAAATCCTCTGCCTACAAATCAATTTATATGTTTTATACTTAGTACTATTTAAAGATATTTTTCATAAAAATCAAAGTCTTTTCAAAATTATGTTTTAAATTTGGTTTTTGACCTGAGCCGGTCGACCGACCGGTCGACCGTAGCCATGACAGGTTAAGCCAGTCGACCGGCCCTGTCGACCGGAGTTCTGGCTGTGAACGTATCCGTGTGCACGTTTTCCGGTCGACCGGACGGTCGACCGAATGTAAGCCAGTCTGCTCTCGGGTTTCTTAGGTCGACCGGGCGGTCGACCGCTGGCCTACAACGGTCAGATTTTTTGAGTAGGCGGTCGACCGACCGGTCGACCGGACTAGCCATTTGAACAGTAACGGCTAGTTTTCTGAGCTGTTTATTTTTGTCTTTTCTCACTTAAGTGAGTTTAAATGACTTGTTTTGGGTTTAATACATTCTGATTAGCCTTAAAAATGTTTTATCTTCTAACCCTAGCCCTCTCCTATAAATAGGGGGTGTTTGGGGAGAGATTGGATTACCTAATTATTACAAGAAAAATTCAAAAGTTTAAGGCATTCAAAAGAGCTTGGTTTCTTGGTTTTTGTGCTGAAATTCTCTCTCATTTTCTGAAGTGTTTTCAAGAATTCTCTGATTTCATTTTCTTTTCTCTTTGCACACAAGAGCTTCATTCCTACTCATTGATTCTCTAAGGACCTTTGTAAGGGAAGAGAATTTTGCAAGAGAAAGTTTGTGATCTTTTGACTACCAAGAGAGAACTTGTACTTGAGATTGAGGAGTTGGGTACTCCGGTGTATTTGTGACATCTTTGTGATAGTGGAAGTGGTTGGAATCCTTCTGGGGAAGGCGGGGAAGTAGAGCTGGGTGCTCGAACCTCGATAACAATTCTTTGTGTTTGCGTTTGGTTTACTTTCCTTGTTCTTGCACTACTTTCATTGCTATTGTTGCTTGCTTTTGCTTGTCATTGCTATATTCACTTGTTGTCATTCATCTTGTCAATCATTGTCCCATACAACAAGGTTGCATTGCGCACCTCCAACTCATATTTACGAGGAATCAGGAGGAAGGAGTTCAGAACCCTTCACGGGGCATTCGGCTCTTTGTCTTGTTTTGGGAGATTGTTGCATCATAGTTTTAAATTGTGCATTGATTAGCATTATCACCTATTCACCCCCCCTCTAGGTGATTTTCAATTGGTATCAGAGCTTGGACTCTAGGTTTGGCTTAACATCCATAGAGAGATCCTTAAAATTTGCTAATCAACATTTTCATTCATTCATTCATCACTAGTAAACATGGCCGATAACATCAAAACCCCTCCTAAATTTGATGGACTTAATTTCCCTATTTGGAAGGTTAGGATGACTATATTCTTGCAATCTTTGGGTAGCTTAGTGGCTAAGTCCTTGACCAAACCCTATGTAGCACCCGATAGTGATGAGAGCACATGGACCGACTTCAACTTAGAGAATATGAGGCTAACTCCAGGCCCAAAATTCCCTCTTAACCGCCTTGAATGAGGATGACCTTACACGGGTAATTCATTGCCAATCCGCCTATGAGATTTGGCAACACTTGTTAGTCACGCACGAAGGGACTTCACAAGTCAAGAGAGCTAAGATAGATCTCTTGAGGTCCCAATATGAATCTTTTAAAATGCTTGATGAAGAATCTATTGATTGTATGATTACCTGATTTACTAAAATCACTAATGGTCTTTCTTCCTTAGGTGATGACATCTCCAACGATCAAAAGGTGCGAAAAGTGATTCGGGCTCTTCCTACATCTTGGGAGATCAAGGCCACCACCTTAAAAGAATTGAACGACAAGGATGAGATGGACCTAATTAGTCTCATTGGAAACTTAAAAACCCATGAGATGGAAAAGAAAGCAAGAGAAGAGGCCGCTCCACAAAAGAAGAAGTCCATGGCCTTCAAATCTTCATCCACTCTTGAGGACGATGAAGAAGATGAGGAAGAAGATGAAGAGCTTTCACTACTAGTTCGAAATGTGAAGAGGATGTACCGGAGGAACAAGCTCAACTTCCAAAGAAAAATCGAAGGCAAAGAGGAGAGGAGAATTATATGCTATAATTGCCGAAGACCCGGACATATTATGGCGGATTGCCCGGAGTTCAAGAAGAAGATGACCTCCTCCTTCAAGCCAAAGAAATCGGAAGAAAAGAAAGCGTACAAGGCAACTTGGGATTCGGAAAGCGAGTCCGAGGAAGAGGCGGATATAGCGAATATGTGTTTCATGGCAAACACACCAAAGGTAACCCCTCAACCTCTTGATGATGAGGATGATGAATTAAGTAAGGAAGTTCTTATTCATGCTTTTGTAGAACTTTCCGAAACTTATGATAACAAGAAAATTGAATATTTTAAATTGCAAAAAGAAGTTGCTTTTCTCAAAAATCAACTTGCTATGGTTTCTAAAGAAAAGGATGATATTTCTTCTAATCTCACTTCTATTAAAAATGAGTTTAATGCCTACAAGGTTTCTTGTAAGGGAAAATCTCCTATTGTTGATGAAAAAGAAATTTCCTCTTTAAAAACTAAAATGGTTGATTTTGAAAAAGTTTTGAAAGATTGTGCTTTTAACACTAAGAAACTTGAAGAAAAGTTTTCTAAAAAGCACACCCCTCATGCTAAAGATTCACATGTTAAGTCTACTCATGCTCACACTACACATAACACTTCTCTTGCTAAATCTTTTCATGCTCACAATTCCCATGCTCACAAATCACACACTCACTATGCTTTTAAATATGGTAGAGTGTATAGATGCACATATTGTGGTAAAAATGGGCATTTAGCTAAATTTTGTTATGACCAAGTTAATAGATCAAATAATCTTGTTTGGGTTAATGAAACTAACCCTTTAGGACCCAAGAAAATGTGGGTACCAAAATCAAGTCCTAAATTATTTGATGTAGGTACACACCAAGGCTCCAAGACGTAGGGAGCGGTGGTACCTTGATAGTGGTTGTTCAAGACACATGACGTGGGATATCAACAACTTTACAACCCTATCAAGGTACATGGAAGGTGGCTCCGTCACCTTCGGGGATGACTCTAAAGGGACTATCATCGGTATAGGTAACATTCAAATTGGTTCATCTCCTACTATAGAAAATGTTGTACTTGTTGATGGTTTGAAACATAATTTGCTTAGCATTAGTCAATTTTGTGATCGTGGACTTAAAGTTATTTTTGATGATACTTCTTGCAAGATTTTTGATATTAAAACCAATGATTGTATTCTTACCGGTTTTCGTGATGATAATGTTTATATCATTGACATGCTTAATGTGGATTGTTCTACTAAATGCTTGAATGCTTTTAATGAAAATTCTTGGCTTTGGCATAGAAGATTAGGACATGCATCTTTTGACCATCTTTCTAGGATTAATTCAAAGGAATTGGTGAAGGGTATACCTTGCTTGAAGTTTGAGAAAGACCGCATTTGTGGTGCGTGCCAATTTGGGAAACAAACCAAGTCTTCCTTCAAACAATCAAGGATATCATGTCAACTAGGCCTTTAGAATTAATTCATATGGATCTTTTTGGACCTACTAAAACTAAGAGTTTAAATGGTAGTAGATATGCATATGTTTTGGTTGATGATTTTTCCCGTTTCACTTGGGTTTTCTTCTTGGAACACAAAGATCAAACTTTTTCTCATTTTAAGAATTTTCGAAAAAGAGTTGAAAAAGAAAAAGGTTTTTCGATTTTGAAAATAAGAAGTGATAGAGGTGGTGAGTTTGTTAACCAACTCTTCATGACTTATTGTGATGAAAAGGGAATTAAGCATGAAATGTCTTGTCCTAGAACTCCACAATAAAATGGAGTTGTAGAAAGGAAAAATAGAACACTTCAAGAGATGGCTAGGACAATGATAAGTGAGTATGACCTCCCTCAATATCTATGGGCCGAGGCCGTAAACACCGCATGCTATATATCTAACCGTATTTATTTGTGTAAAATTCTTCCAAACATCTTTTGAAATGTATCATTCTAGAAAACCTAATGTTGCATATTTCAAAGTTTTTGGATGCAAGTGTTTTGTTTTGAACACTAAAGATAACTTGGGTAAATTTGATGCTAAGGCTTATGAAGCAATCTTTGTTGGATATTCTACAACTAGTAAAGCTTATAGAGTATTCAATAGATCTTCACTTACTATTGAAGAATCCATGCATGTTAAATTTGAAGAATCTAATGTGATTGTTGAGAATGTTGTAGAGATTGACCCATTAGGTGAAGACATGGAGAGACTATCCTTGAAGGACTCACCCGCTCAAGAAGAAAAGCTAGATTCAATTGGTGATGTTCAAGAGGATAAAGAGGAAAGCTCTCAACCGCTTCCTAAAGCTTGGAGATACGCTACAAATCATCCCAAGGAGCTCATCTTAGGTGATGCATCTAAAGGGGTAACAACTCGCTCCAAACTCCATGACCTATGTGGTAACTTTGCTTTCATTTCTCATTTTGAACCCAAAAGCATCCTCGAAGCCGAGGCGGACTCATATTGGTTGCTAGCCATGCAAGAGGAACTCAATCAATTTGAGCGCAACCAAGTTTGGCACCTTGTTCTTAGGCCCCACGATAGACCAATAATTGGTACTAAGTGGATCTTTAGAAACAAGATGGATGAGTCCGGAAATGTGATTAGGAATAAGGCTAGGTTAGTGGCCCAAGGTTACACTCAAGTTGAGGGAATTGACTTTGAGGAGACCTTTGCACCCGTAGCACGGCTTGAAGCCATACGGATGACACTAGCTTTTGCATCTTTTAAAAATTTTAAACTTTTTCAAATGGATGTGAAAAGTGCATTTTTAAATGGTTTTATAAATGAAGAAGTTTATGTTGCTCAACCTCCCGGTTTTGTTGATCATGTTCATCCCGATTTTGTTTTAAACTTGATAAAGCTTTGTATGGATTGAAACAAGCTCCAAGAGCTTTGTATGAAAGGCTTTCTAGTTTTCTCATTTCAAATGATTTTATTAAAGGCAAAGTAGACACAACACTATTCACTAAGCATGTTGATAATAACATTCTAATTGTGCAAATTTATGTTGATGATATAATTTTTGGTTCTACTAATGAGCTTTTGTGCAAGGATTTTGAAAAGGTCATGCAACTTGAATTTGAAATGTCTTCAATGGGTGAGCTTAATTTCTTTCTTGGACTCCAAATCAAGCAATTGCAAGATGGGAACTTCATATGTCAAGCCAAATACGCAAAGGAACTCGTAAAGAGGTTTGGACTTGAAGACTCAAAGGTTTACAACACTCCCATGGCAACTACCACCAAGCTTGATAAGGATGACCAAGGTAAAAATGTTGATATTAATTGTATAGAAGCATGATAGGAAGTCTTTTGTATTTGACGGCAAGTAGGCCGGATATCATGTTTAGTGTGTGTCTTTATGCTAGATTTCAATCGTGTCCCAAAGAGTCTCATCTTATTGCGGTAAAACGTATTATTCGTTATATTAAGGGAACGATTGGAATGGGTCTATGGTATTCAAAAACCGGAGATTTCTCAATGACGAGTTATTCGGATGCCGACTATGCGGGTTGTAGAGTAGATAGAAAGAGTACTAGTGGAACATGTCAATTTCTTGGTAATTGTCTTGTTTCATGGTCCTCTAGGAAGCAAAATTCCGTAGCTCTCTCAACCGCCGAGGCGGAGTATGTTGCCGCGGGGGCTTGTTGTGCACAAGTCCTTTGGATGAAACATACTCTCCTTGATTATGATTTGCATTTTGAGCATATAAAAATATTTTGTGATAATACTAGTACTATACATATGACAAAGAATGCAAATCAACATAGTAAGACCAAGCACATTGAGATTAGATATCACTTTCTTAGAGATCATTTTGAGAAAGGAGATATAGTTATTGATTATGTTTCTACGGATTTGCAACTAGCCGATATTTTCACTAAACCACTTGATTTTGCTAGATTTTCCTTCATTTGTGGTGAACTTAATGTTTGTGTTATTGAATAAAAATGTTTTCTTAACCCTTTTTGATGTATGACAAAAAGGGAAGAATGAGTTTTTATGATAGAAATATGAGTTCATATGGTTTTGGTTCCATATGAGTTTATATATGTTTTTAGTTTTTGATGTGTTTTCATGAATTCTTGTAATTTGAGTTTAAGTGTTTTGCAAGTATGTTTTATATTTCGTGGTTTTTGGTTTCATGAAGTTTACTTGCAAATTACAAATTACATTGTTTTTCCTTGTTTAATATAGTATAATTTGAGGGGGAGTTTTCTCCTCCCCTATATTTTTGTTTATAGCCTATTTGTTTTGTCATCATCAAAAAGGGGAGATTGTTGGCCTATAAGGTTACACTCTCCATTTGTTTAGAGTTTTGATGATAACAAACCAAATAAGAGCTATATGGTACTAATTAGTTTGTTGAGATAAGTTTCAGGTTTGTACCATAGTTTGGAGGCCATTGCTTAGCTATTGCAAGAAATTCTAGGTTCATGAAGCAAAGAAGGCTTTTTGCACATCAAGGAAGGAACATAGAAGAGAAGGCACTAGCAAGGCATTGCATGACTCAAGACTTGAAGATTGCTCAAAAAGATTTGTTTTTAGTTTTATAGGTTTAGAATTTTGTTAAAGAATGATGGATAGGTCTGAAGCTCAATCACACACGTTTTTGGGCACATATTGTTTCTAAGATGATTTTCTATAAAATGTACAAAAATATTTTGATACAAAATCCTCTGCCTACAAATCAATTTATATGTTTTATACTTAGTACTATTTAAAGATATTTTTCATAAAAATCAAAGTCTTTTCAAAATTATGTTTTAAATCTGGTTTTTGACCTGAGCCGGTCGACCGACCGGTCGACCGTAGCCATGACAGGTTAAGCCAGTCGACCGGCCCTATCGACCGGAGTTCTGGCTGTGCACGTATCCGTGTGCACGTTTTCCGGTCGATCGGACGGTCGACCGAATGTAAGCCAGTCTGCTCTCGGGTTTCTTAGGTCGACCGGGCGGTCGACCGCTGGCCTACAACGGTCAGATTTTTGAGTAGGCGGTCGACCGACCGGTCGACCAGACTAGCCGTTTGAACAGTAACGGCTAGTTTTCTGAGCTGTTTATTTTTGTCTTTTTCTCACTTAAGTGAGTTTAAATGACTTGTTTTGGGTTTAATACATTCTGATTAGCCTTAAAAATGTTTTATCTTCTAACCCTAGCCCTCTCCTATAAATAGGGGTGTTTGGGAGAGATTGGATTACCTAATTATTACAAGAAAAATTCAAAAGTTTAAGGCATTCAAAAGAGCTTGGTTTCTTGGTTTTTGTGCTGAAATTCTCTCTCATTTTCTGAAGTGTTTTCAAGAATTCTCTGATTTCATTTTCTTTTCTCTTTGCACACAAGAGCTTCATTCCTACTCATTGATTCTCTAAGAACCTTTGTAAGGGAAGAGAATTTTGCAAGAGAAAGTTTGTGGTCTTTTGACTACCAAGAGAGAACTTGTACTTGAGATTGAGGAGTTGGGTACTCCGGTGTATTTGTGACATCTTTGTGATAGTGGAAGTGGTTGGAATCCTTCTGGGGAAGGCGGGGAAGTAGAGCTGGGTGCTCGAACCTCGATAACAATTCTTTGTGTTTGCGTTTGGTTTACTTTCCTTGTTCTTGCACTACTTTCATTGCTATTGTTGCTTGCTTTTGCTTGTCATTGCTATATTCACTTGTTGTCATTCATCTTGTCAATCATTGTCCCATACAACAAGGTTGCATTGCGCACCTCCAACTCATATTTACGAGGAATCAGGAGGAAGGAGTTCAAAACTCTTCACGGGGCATTCGGCTCTTAGTCTTGTTTTGGGAGATTGTTGCATCATAGTTTTAAATTGTGCATTGATTAGCATTATCACCTATTCACCCCCCTCTAGGTGATTTTCAAAATTGTCCTTTATAAAACCTGAAAACAGATCGAGTCAATCTGTTTAAATCTGGAAAGTGGCCTTGCCGCGAGACTAGAATCAGCTTCTGCGAAGTTAGGAATAGCAGGTAGCGTCAATCTCCTGATCTGTTTTGATTCTTTTCAAATAACTGAAAGATCTCCACTGATCCTCTTACTTGTTTTAGGAGAGTCAAGCGATTATAGTAAACAACTGCTGTCACGCCCCGCTTCCCAAAATACACAAAATTGGGTACGTGACAAGAGTCGGCGACGTATTTTCAATAAAAATACGCTAAGCCTCAATGTATTAAATCAAAACATAAAGTTCACAACTTATTCCAGCATTCAAAAGCAAATACAATAATGTCTTGAAAGCTCACTTATTATAGACATAACAAGAATAAAAAGCAAAAATACTAAAAGTCCTCACGAGCTGAACTGCGGATGATCTACTGGAGATCTGCAACATGCTCAAAGTACTCCTGATCCTGCAATGTCCTCAGATCTGGATCTGAGCATAGCAAACTCAGGGTCGTCAATAAGCGACCTAATGAGTGGTAAAATAAAAAGGAAAAGTGCACATGCATGTAACGTATAAGCATATGGAAGAAAATATACATGATAAGATTGGAATAACATGCCAACAATAAATGAATATTAACTAAGCCAGTTAGTAATATAATCAAGGGTACCACAGATCATGAGTATAATCAATGTCTATCATAACATGCAGGCAGATGTCACGTTCAGTTTATAATGTCAATGTAAGAATTCAGTTTTCATTATTAATTATGTCATCGAACACCAATTGCTACATGTAATAGATGCATCCCATACTACGCCTATTATATGTACTAATCGAGGTCCTCAGTTGTTGAAACTGATCAGTTGGAGACATTGTCTGTGTTTTAGGTGGGTCCCGTGCATACCCGGGACCACGGCCCAGACTCCTGGCGCTGAACCAGGACCTATCGCGAGGTAGTCAGGAACATGTATAACAAGAACAGGTACATGTATAACATGTATAACAGGAACAGGACGGGGTGCCAGTCACCCCACGGGAACCCTGCAGTGGAACCCTCTTTCGGCTGCGCAACCTAAATCCTAGGTCCACCTAAAATACGGACACTATCTCCTCCATCAATTTTCCAAATCCCAGTGTAAGTTGTTTAATTTAGTTGTCAAGATTATTAGTGTATATATTACCTAAATTTACTGGGATAATTCGGTAATGATAACAGTAACAACAAAGAAGTAAAATCGTGATACATGTATAACAGGATATATATATATATATATCGGTGAACATGATAAACAGGATGAGATTGTTACCATCTATTAATATTTTTCCCAGTAGTTAGATAACATGAACATGATGGTCACAAGTGTCATTCAGGTGAGTTTTAGTGGTAAAGTCCTAACCGGTGTTATGTAGTGATCTTGAAGGTTCATTATCAATAACGAATGTACTTAACTGCATACCGGAATACATAAATATGCTACGAATAATGCATGTAGGTGATTCATGAAATTATAAAATTTCTAAATACTAGTACATTAGCTTAACCAACATAATTAGATAACTAGATAAAAATCCTTCATCACAAGAATTCTTGTTAGCTGAAGGAGGAAAAAGCACTCACCTGAGGTAGATCTCAATCCAAAGCACTGCAAATCCTAGAATCCCGGAAAATCTACACAAATTATTTCAATAGAAATTGTTAGGATCTTTTATTTATTTAATCTTAGTTACTTAGCTTAAGATTGGGGGCATGATCTTTTAAATTACATGAAATTAATAAATTTAATTTATCAAATTTTAAATTCTCTTTTGCTGGGTTTTTAAAAACTTTTTAACATTAAATTTCATAACGGGTTCGAATTTACCATTTAACAAAACTGACTTTAAAGGGGATAATTGTTTTGAATCACTTGAAATTCAAGTACTTAGAATATATATCTAAGGTTGTCTAAACCAAAAAGAGTTAAGCTTTTGATTATACCCCAAGCCTTTGCTAGCTTATGTCTAATCAAAATAAAAAGAAAAACTCTGTCATGCTCTCAAATTTGCTAAGCCCAGCAGTCAAGCCCGTTTTCAGTTAAAAACTTATCCCAGTATTGCCATTCGAAATTTTAGTCAAAGTTTCTAGATAACACTCTTTATAATAGTTTTCTATAAATACATTAGGAGGGTGACCAAGCTTCACTAAACCAGATATATTTAGGAAAATGAACCCTGACAAACATGACAATTAGAATTCCCCCAATAAAATAATTTTACCAAAAATCCAATGAATAAAAACGACAGCATCTCCAATCAACTTCATCCAATTTCACCCAATATAAGACACCAAAGTTTTCCATTATTCTGAGAAAATATAATAGAGAAAAATAATCACATCATGCAGGTAATAAACAGAAACCATAGCCATGTCCATGGAATAACCCTCAAACTATTACTATCTATCCAAATCTCAACAAAAAAAACGTAGCCTAGCCTGATCCTTCAAGCAAAGTAACATTCCAGTCAAAACTCACTTAAAATTGATGGGATCTAACGGAAAACTAACAGCAAGAAGTTAGGGCTTCAAAAATGATGCCATATTGATTTAATGAATCGATTACTAAAGTTAAAAAAAAAATTAAGGATTAAGGAAAAGGATTTTTTTTTTTTTTAGTTACCTTAAAAAGGCCGCCGAGTGAAGGAGATTCTAGTTCCTCCTTGCTTTCTCCTCAATCCCTATAATTCGAAGCCCTTTTGTTCACGATCCGTTTGAGGAGAAGGAAGAGATGGAAGTGGGGAGATTTTAAATTAGGGTTTTCTCTTGAGGTAGAAGAGAAAGAATGGTTTGGGTCTTTATATGGTTATAAGATATTTTTTAGAACCTGAATTCTTAGATTACTTAATTTAACAATTTAGATAAAAATTGAAGGTTGTTGAAAAATCTCAAAGAGATTTGGTTTAGATTTGAAATTATAGATTGTCTAGCTTATTAGGTTCAAATTTGATTTCGAATGCTCTTAGATTACATGCCAATATGGTATAATGGTTTACTCTCTCCTCTCCCTTATTGGGGACCCGAGTTCGATCCCTAATGCTAGCATATAAGTTACCATTTTTTTATTATTATTATTTTTGGGCAACAACTCACATAGTGTATTACAACTGCCATATTTGATCTCAGATTTGATCTTGAATAGATTTTATTTCATCTGGAGATTTAATTGGTAAAAAGTGACCATGAAAGACCTGCAGCGGAGCTGCCGCGTCGAGCTCACAGCGGAGCTAGAGGAAGCGTCTGGTGAAGTCAGAAGAAAGCTCTTCAGCGGAGCTGGATAAACATCTATGGCGAAGCTACCGAACATCCTTCTGCGCGATCGCGTGTGGCTTTGAGCGAAGCTAACTCTCTACGGAGTTAACTGAGCACTTCAGGCGAAGCTGTAAGTTAGCTCTCCGATAGAGCTTTGAACAGTTCTAAGGCGAAGTTGGACAAACTTAGCCTCTTAGGTGAGGCTATCCCCTTGGGCTCATGCGATGCTAAGTGTTAAGCTAACCTAACATCTTAGGCCCGCTTAGGTCTTTTCAAAGACAATCTGGGCTTACTATCTGCTTCACAGGATCAGTAGAGTCCACGTTGCTGATTTGTCCCTCGGAGACGGGTAAAAACTGGTCGTCAGCTTGTCTACTACTTGTCTTTTGTAAATGTCAACAAGTTTAGACATTATTCAGGCCAGTCAGGAATCTTGTCTTTTTTAGAGTGTCAACAAGACCCCTTCAAAGTTTTCGAAAGTCTGCAATGGAATGGTTCAGATTTTGAAATACTTTGAATTGCTTTGATTGATGGTATATGAAGTATGAACATCGCCATGATGGTTGAGTTCAGCTTCGCTTTCAAATAAGTTCGCCAAGGAATCGTGTAGATTCGTGATTCTGGGTAGCTTCACGGCTGCGCCTCCCAGAGTAACCTCGCTTCAAATCAGTTTTGGAACGGCGTTCCTTTCCTGGGGCTAATTGCTTTTCGGCTAGTTACGAGAGAGATTATTCCCTTTCCCGAGTTTGAAATAACTTCTCTTGCATTCATCGAGGGAGATCATTCCTTCTGCGCGCATTTCCGAGGGAGACTATCCCCTTTCTCAAGGCTCAGTGCTTGAATGCCTTAAATTCGCTTGCGTTTCCAAGCTTGAGCAGCGACGGTGTAGCCAGGCCATGAGGCCTATAAATAGGACACTTGAAGTCCTCTTCAAGAAAACAGTCCATTCATGACATCTCCTGGTTATTTAGTGAAGGATACTCAGATCTCTGAAATAGTGGGAGTGCTCACTCTGATCATTAACCGGCCAAGAACTGGTGAGTCTCGGTCATCCATAGACTTTACCAATGGACTAGCGACTTTAGGGATTTCGTCTCCCTTAGTTCTCATAGCTTCACTAGCTATTACAGGGGTTTAATTCTCTTAGTCTTCATTCTGTATCTGACTGACTTGCAGAGAAGGGCTTCAGCCCTATTTCCCAGCTTCTTGTCGAAGCTATCATTTTCACTTTGATCAAAGAAAGATCATTCCATGCCCGCCTATTAAGTTCGCCATGTAGGCAAGGATTGGGACTTAGTCTCTTCAAGGTCGAGTCAGTCTTGCCATATAGGTGGGGCTAAGACTGTGTCCCTCTGGACCAGTCTGACTTAGCCATATAGGCGAGGTTAGGACTTGGTCCTTTTTGAGGCTTCTCTAGCCTAACTGCCTTAGGCGGAGCTAAGACTTGGCTTATGCTGAGCCAGCTCATCATTATTGTGCAAGTGAGGCTATCCTCTTCTTAACTGAAATCCATCCTTAAAGTGCAACTGGATCGGATATAAATTAGTTCGCCCAAAGAATTTGACTTAGCGTATCATGCTTGCATTTTCTTTTGATTTACTGCTAACTTGTTTCCAGTTTGCGTTGCAGTGAACTATGCCCGCCAGTCTTTTGTCTTGATGAAAGAGACTAGGGACTTGCCTCTTGATCTTGCAGTTGAAACTTTAATCCTAAGAAGGAGGAACAAACTGGAGCAACTGATGCGTATTCTCAAAAGAGGTTGCCAGTCGCTTATCCGAGATAATCCACTTCGAGAAGGGACTGGTAGTCGCTTATCCGAGATGATCCACTTCGGGAAAGCAGACGTCACCTGTAAGGTCTCGGATCCTTCCTTTGCCAATTTTGATTGCGGAAGATCTAGCTTTTTGGTGGCAACCAGTCCTTTGCCAATTTTGATCAAAGAAGATCCAGCTTCTTGATGGCAAAATCTGCCATTATGCGAAGGATTACGGCCTTGTGCAGAAGGAATGCCTTTTGTATCCAGTTGGTTTGGCTTATCACCTTGGAAGTAGATGTGACAACTTGTATGCCTTTGGAGCAAATGATTCTATTGCATAAAAAAACAACCTTGATGTAGTAGTATCAATGTATCCTCCCTTTTGAATCAATAAAAGTGTTTATTCTCTGCTTATCTACTTTGTTTCTCTTTCTTTTGATTCGAGAACACCTGAAGTGGACCAACTTAGGCAAGTCTTTTCCTTAAGAGGAATTAGAACTCTTAGCCAAGCTAAGCTTCCTCGAAGCTGAAGACAGATTTCCAAATAAGTCAGGAACCAGTTTCTGGCAAAGCTATAACAGAATTTCCGCGAAGCTAGAGATGTGCTTTTAGCGGAGCTAAAGCATGTTTCTCAGCGAAGTTATTCAAGTGTCGTGCTAAGTCGCCATCTGGACTCACGGCGGAGTTAGCCCTTAGCGGGGCTGAAGTAACGCTTCTTGGAAAGGCACTTAGACGCCGTTTCAAATTAATTTAAAACAACTGCCTGCATTTCTTTCGAGGAGGCGAAGTCTTAGGCAATCATTAGCCTATAAAAGCCTAATCGGGCTGAAAGAGAAGGCACCACTTCTCTTTAAATTTTCAGAGAACTGCAAATCTCTTCTTCTTCTTTCTCCTACGTTTGGAATTTCAGGAACTTCTTCAGTTCTCCAATGGCTCCCAAAAGACGAGCAGGAAAAGAGGTATCAACCTCTACAATAGAGGGTCCTTCTCCTCCTCCAGTCATCGAACGACCTATCGCGGGTAGGGATCTTTCCCTTTTACTCAGAAATTTTCATCTCTTTTTGAAGCCAATTCTTGGCTATTTCATAATGAATCTGGAACAATTCATTATGATCTAGTGATCTCAGGGAGTTCAAGTCCCTTAATTTCCCTTGATTTCTTGATTGAGAATCTAAGAACCGAAGGGTCTCTTCTTCAAGCTTCCAGGCGAAGCTAACCCTTAGGAGGTTCATAACCCGTCGAATAATAGGATGCGAAGCTAACCTTTGGAGCGCAACTGAAAAAGACCTTAATGCCCTTAAAAATAAATTTTTTTTAAGCAACAGTATCCTTTTGACGAGGTTAGCCCCTGGGGCTTTGTCGCGTTCTGTTTATTCGAGGTCAAGCTTCCAGAGCGAAGCTACTACTTAGATATTTTTCTGCATCGTGCCTTCACGTGGAGTGCGGAGTTAAGCTGCTGCTGCGAAGCTGAGCTTCGGGGCGAAGCTATTGTTAGGCCAACTTCGCTCGGAGGGCGAAGCTATGCCTTAACAAAAAAATTATATTCTTGTTTTAGCTTTCCTTCAGTTGATGAACTAATCATATTTTCTCCTTGTTTTTGCAGTGCACTATACTCCTGGTCCTCTGAATAGTCTCTTTGGCATAGCCAGGGGGCTGGATGGCAATGTTAGCCTGTAGTTCAAGGGGCAGGCTTCACTATTCAGCGAGCGGAGCGCTCCTGATCGGGATGCACTTATTCATGTTGGGGATCAGCGCACTATAAGGAGCATCTTAACTACCGCTCCCCTTGAAGATTCCGACCGAAGAATCTATTGAAAACCCGGCTTCATGTTTGGAGATGCAGCGCCAGACAATGATCACCCGCTGTTAGCCGGAGAGGGGCAGTGGATTTTTAAATTGGATGGTAAGAAGTACTATCTCCCATCTAGCAAGCGGCATTTTCCCTTGTCCTTCTCTCAATGTGTGACGAGGGCTCGGAAGATTCAATGGCAAGTGACGCGGACTACTGATTTTGTTCACATAGGGAAGTTGATAATTCCGTCCCCCGGTTACACAAGGACGGGTCCTCCTCGCTGCATATTGGGTCTCCACCCTGGGAACGTACTTCCAGACATCCCAGTGGGAGAAAATCCCACGGTGGCTTAGACTTTAGGAAATCAGTTCTTTAAGGTTTGTGGCAATTATCCAGCCACTGATTTCAGGACCCCTAGGTGGATTCATCCTCCCAAAGCGTGGTGGAGGGATTTGACTTTATATGTCCTTGCCTATTTCGAGGAGGATCTGGAAAGGCTGGGACTCTATGAGGCCGTTAGGGCGACCTGTGATGGCATTCAGATGAGCGTAGCGAACTTCTATGCCATTTTTGAGTTGTACTGCCCGGCTACAGGGACCTTCTTCACCCCTGTTGGCGAATTGGGCATGTCTCTGCACGAGATGTGGCAAGTCTTTACTCTGCCTTTGGGGTCTCTCCTATATGAAGAATATTTTCCATGCGAGGCGGAATTGGTACTTCTGGAGAAGCAGGAGCCCGCATTATTTGAGACTTACCGGGAGTTAATGTGCCACATTTACATTTGTTCCAGCATGCATAGGAGCCATAAGGGAGCTTCATGCAGTTTGAAGAGATGGGAAAATTATTTATTCCCCGACCTGGAAGATACTCCTGAAGCGGCTCACTATGGAGTTGCAGATAAAGACATCTTTCGCCGGATGTAAGAGCACTCTCAGGGGATTTGATTCTAGAAGAAGATGATGGACCCTATGAGAAAGGTGATATTCTTCAGAGTTTCTACCACCAGGCTCGTCGACCGATGTCCCGAAAGGCACTTTTGGCTGGCTTTTTAACGGTTTGGTTGAAGAGATGTGTGGTGCCATCTTCGTCTGGCGATGTCATTCATCCGACTGTCTTATTGCCTGCTATTCGTCTAGTCCATGGTCGTTCTCTTGGACTTCTTCCAGCCATGGTATACTGTATTCAAAGAGGCTTTCGCGCATTGACGGAGGCTTTCTATAGGCCACCAACAACGAAGCGGGGAAAGGGGACTATCTTGCCTCGCGATGGACCAAACCCCAGAATTGGTTTGCCATATACTCATTTGATGGCATGGTTCGCCCTTCACTACCCCTCCATGATTGATTGGTCGCTAATATTACATATTTAGTATCATATTTCCATACTTATTATAGAATAAAAGCTGCATTGTCCAAATTAATTGCTTAATTTATTTGCAGGCCCATTCCTTAAGAGGATGAAGAGAAATGAGCCCAAAAGCCCACCAAATTCTGAATTAAATCAGAATTAATTCGCACTCAGTAAATCAGGGCAAAATCAAGAGGTTGAAAACCGGTTGAGAAGAATCCTCTCAGAATCGATCGGTTAAAGCCAAGAATCAAAGGCCATTTCGTCAGAATTCTGAACTCAAACGAAGAAACCAACTAAGGATAAATGCAGAAGAAACTCCCAGGGAGACCCAGATGGCCACACCCTGGCCTCGGAAACGCGGCCAAGCCGCATTTCCGCGGCTTGGTTGGGGAGTTAGGGGGAGCGTTTGCTCCCCCGATCTCCCGGGATCCTGCTTGTTGGGTTTTGCCTATAAAAAGGAAGTCTTTGTGCTAAAATTGGACGACCATGCAGAGATAGGATTTAGCCAAGTTTTCCATTTCTTAGTTTAGGTTCTTCTTTTCTTTTTATGTAACTTGTATGTAAGCTTAGGTTAGATGATGATTCATGTAAGTAAGAGAGAGAGGAATATGTTGAGAGTGACACCGATGTACCCTCCTCCTTTCTTCCATCGTTTCAAGCAATAAAAGGTAACATTTTTATGTTCTTCTTTACTTTCATTTTCTTTTGTTTTCGTCTTCCTCTTCTACTTTACCTCGTTTGTTTTTGTTGAGTTTACAAGTGAATTCCAAAGCACAAGTATAACGATGTTATGTGAGTGCCAACGATAGTTCATGAAGACGTTCTCCTCCTCAAGACGTATCACTTCATGCTTGTGCGAGACTTGATGATATAATGCGAACGGGGTCTGAGCTCGGGCTTATGATCTATGCGTTGAACGCCTCCTAAACAAAGGTAGAACATGCAAAGGTTTTCAGGTAAGTCATCAATCAATCTAGGTAAGTATTTCTTCCTCTTCTTTCTTTTCTTTCATTTCTGTAAATTAAATCACCAACACCACTCCTTTTCACTTCCTTGTAAATAATCATTTGTACATAGTCGCTTTCGCCGTTTTCTGATTTTTTCCTCCTTCTTCATCTCTCATTTTCTTCTAACTTTAACATAATTCTTTTTTTTAATTTTTATTTTTTAAAAACAAAGAAGAACTTTCGTTTTGCTTACATAAAGATTTCAATAAAGAACGTAAACGCTTCTATCGCAAAACCCTCCTTGTGGATCACGACCCGCATAGCCACTTGCTATAGCGGAAGAATTGAGCACTTGCACATCTTCATTATAAATCTAAAATTCTTTATTTTTGTGTGCAGGATTTGCCTCAATCAATGATCCAGGCTGGTGAGGAGCCCCCAGAAGGTGTTCGAATGGCGCTTCTCCGTCGATTCGAGGGGTGTTCGTGGTCACGGACTTATGTGGCTGGGGTCCGCAAACTGCTGTGCCATCATGACGTCTATAGCCTTTTCCGATACTTTTCCTACATTCACGATGCAGGCTATGGTGAAGAATTCAAGGATGTAGGGGAAGGGCAGACGTCGTTGAGTCGGGGAGTCTTCGAATGGCTGGTTAGCATCCGGCCATCCTACTTATTGTATAAAAGTGGGGACACCTGTTACCTGGAGCCCTATGTTCCGAGTCAGTTTTTCCGTCAGTTTGGATATGACCAACTGTATGTAGGCAATTCAAATAGCAGTCTGGCCTTTATGGGGAGCCTCATTGATGGAGCTCGTGCCTGGCGATTTTTCATTGCTGGCTGTACTGAGGCGCGACTGTGCATGCCGCTAAGGACTCCTAACCTTCTGACGACCCTGAGATTCTGCCAGTGGTATAAAACCTCAAACTCCACACCACTGGATTTTCTATTAATTCCTTTGGTGTGAAGTTAATCTCTCAGCGGCTGAAGCGGAAGGTCACTGAGAAGAGCGAGGGTAAAAGAGTCCGCGTTTTAGGCCTCGGGGAATTCATTGCTATTGATGATAGTGAGGCTTCGGACGCAGGAAGTCCTTGATTTGAAGGGGATAAGGTGCTGAAGCTCCAGCAGCTGCTTCTAGTGGGGTAGGCACGACCCCCATGGAACATGTTGACGTGGAAGAAGTAGAAGAAGAATATCCTGATGTCCACTTCAAGCGAAAGCGGGAAGGCGGGTCTCGTAGGAAGAGGGTAGTAAAGAAGCGTCGTTGCTACGCTCCTACGGTTATTGCAGAGGGTGAATCATCTGCAGTGCCTGATCCTCCTGCTCCATTAATCCTTAAGCTGTCGGCCTGTAGGTAGACCGCTGGTAAAGCTGCTCCGAACCCGGGTATGATCAACTCCGTTCTTATAATACACTCTTATGTATTCCAAATAGCTCATTGTTTACTTTATGATACATGAACTGAGGCGGTAAAAGGCCCGAGAGCTGAGGCTGCCGGAGAACAGTGGAAGCATTATGATCCCCTGTTTACCTATAGAGAAGGCGATGAGGCTGGCTATTTCGCCGTCTCGGAAGAGTCTGGAGGTGATGCGGTCGATGTAGGTCCATCGGGTGTTGGGACTTCAAAAGGAAGTCCCGTAGCTTCTAGCTCTTTTGGGTGGACCACAGAGGGTTCGGCGAGTGAAGGTGGGCCGGCCATCCGTGTTGACTCCGCCAAAGATTTTCCTATGGATCCTGAGAGGACTGAAGTCATTGTCGAAGGACTTCAGGGAGAGACTGCGGCCAAGGCAGTCGAGATGATACCATCTTTTGGTAGCACTCTGCTCTTTCGTGAGTAATTTTCTTCTGATATTCATTAAACCTTGTTTAAATAGAATCTTGCTACAGGTGTTCCACCTCTTGGTGCATCGACTTCGAGAGAGCCAACCAATCTTCCTGAGGGGACCGAGGGTGAAGCAAGTACTTCAACCGCGACAGATGCTGCTGAATTGGAGGCCTTGTATCACGGTTTGCCTTCCTATCAACCTGAACCGACAAGTGAAAGGGGGATTGAGGGAACAATGGTTACGGAACCATCCTCGCTTCCAACTATACCGATAAGTGGGGTGACATTGGTTTTGCCGGTGCCCCCTATTTTGTCGAGCGCGGAGCTGAAGGTGATTACTAGTCCTACCTCTCCAATATTGGTAGTTGAGCCAGCTCTCCCAGAAATAGTCACTAGTCCTACTTCAATTGTGGCTGGTGTACTGGTTTCAATGAGGACTTCTCCGAGATCACCGACGACCCCTCATTTTGCTGCAGCCAGTGCTTCTATTATTTCCTCCGTAGTTACGCCAGTGAAACCGGTGGAAACTCTGTCTTCAGGGGCTGCTTGTTTGTCGGGAGTAATTGAGGCCGAGAACGACTTTGTGGCTAAATTAGTCGACAGCTTTTATAAGGGCTTGAAGCGATCCATTGCTTTGGTCTTGAAGGGCTCGACTACCTCATTTTCTGCTTTAAAGGTGGTCCTTTCCCGAAGCATTGACAGTATCCGAGACTTTGGAGGGGATGACCAGGCCGCCACATTAGAGCTTCTAGTGGACAGACTCGAGAGGGATGTGGATGAATGGCGCCGTCTTAGCCATCAGATCTAGAGTCTTCAGTTAACGTACAGCTTGCGCATCTTATTGCTTAAATGCATGAAGCTCATCTCGCCGCTCAAAAGCTGCTAAGGCAATTTTTTCTGATTTGAAATCCTTGGAGATAAGGAAAGTAGAGCTCGGGGATGCCATAAACGCTTCTAGCAGTGCTCTTCTTGACGCTGAGGATAAAATTAAAAAAGCCAAAGAAATGATTAGGAAGGCTAATCTTCTTTTGTCCAGGCTGAACCTGTTCGTCTTGAAGAGACTGCTCGGCTTGAGCAGCTTAAGGCCCAGAATGACAAAGTCTTACGGCAGGAGCTAGCACAGAGGGCAACCTTAGTTGAAATTGAAGCTCGCTTGGCCTAGACAGCGAGCTTTAATGAGGTCGAGTTAGGGTCGCAGGCGCTTGTCAGGGCTGCTGAAGAGAGGAAGACTAGGCTGGCCACTCTTGAAGAACGGATCAAGTCCTATGAAGCGCCTTTGTAGCTTGTAATCTATGCATTCATGTTTCTCTCTTTTGAAATCAATAAATAGTGATATTATTTGACTCCCCGTCGCATTTTCAACTTGTTTTATGTTCTGAATTCTCAATACTTGCTTTCAAGTTATATTGCAGCCCTTAAACAGAATAATGATATAACTAATCTAATCAGCGGTGATAAGCCGAGAGAGTTAGTCACACATTTGAGAAAATAGTCCTTACTGGACTAAAAGATGAGATTCGGCTATCTGTCGGTTCAGAGGTCACAATGACGTAACCGATTAAGATGCCACCAAGCTCAAAATTTTGTCATATGATGACAAAAAATAGTCCTTGTCGGACTAAAAGATGAGACTTGGCTATCTGTTGGTTCAGAGGTCGCAATGACGTAACCGATTAAGATGCCACCAAGCTCAAAATTTTATCATATGGTGACAAAGAAATAGTCCTTGCCGGACTGAAAGATGAGACTTGGCTATCTGTTGGTTCAGAGGTCGCAATGACGTAACCGATTAAGATGCCACCAAGCTCAAAATTTTATCATATGGTGACAAAGAAATAGTCCTTGCCGGACTGAAAGATGAGACTTGGCTATCTGTCGGTTCAGAGGTCGCAATGACATAACCGATTGAGAAGCTACCAAGCTTAAAATTTGTCATTCAGAGGTGACGAACTGGACATGATGACAAAGAGGTAGTTCTTACCGGATTGAAAGATGAGACTTGGCTATCTGCCGGTTCAGAGGTCGCAATGACATAACCGATTGAGAAGCCACCAAGCTCAAAATTTTGTCATATGGTGATAAAAAAATAGTCCTTGCCGGACTGAAAGATGAGACTTGGCTATCTGCCGGTTCAGAGGTCGCGATGACATAACCGATTGAGAAGCCACCAAGCTCAAAATTTGTATGAGATTTGGAAGGAATTGTCAGAGGTATATTGTTAACATGACAACCAGAAAAGTCCACTAAAGACTGAGCGGGACTCAGAAACTTACTGGGGATCTGGGAATGAATCCCATAAAAGATCATATGTCAGAGGTGTAATGTTAATGTGACAAAAAGAACTTCGTAGGAACTCGTAAAGCAATTTGTCAGAGGTGTAATGTTAACTTGACAAAAAGATATGCCAGAGGTGTAATGTTAAACTTAGCATGGAAAGGTCTCGTTTTTACTGAGAAAATCGAGAAGATCACTGTCATAGGTTTAATGTTAACTTAACAGCGAAATAGATGCCGGAGGTATAGTGTCAAACATAGCATGGAAAGATCTCGTTTTCATTGAGAAAATCGAGAAGATCACTGTCATAGGTTTAATGTTAACTTAACAGCGAAATGGATGTCAGAGGTATAATGTTAAACATAGCATGGAAAGATCTCATTTTCACTGAGAAAATTGAGAAGATCACTGTCATAGGTTTAATGTTAACTTAACAGCGAAATGGATGCCAGAGGTATAGTGTTAAACATAGCATGGAAAGATCTCGTTTTCACTGAGAAAATTGAGAAGATCACTGTCATAGGTTTAATGTTAACTTAACAGCGAAATGGATGCCAGAGGTATAGTGTTAAACATAGCATGGAAAGATCTCGTTTTCACTAGGAAAATCGAGAAGATCACTGTCATAGGTTTAATGTTAACTTAACAGCGACATGGATGCCAGAGGTATAGTGTTAAACATAGCATGGAAAGATCTCATTTTCACTGGGAAAATCGAGAAGATCACTGTCATAGCTTTAATGTTAACTTAACAGCGACATGGATACCAGAGGTATAGTGTTAAACATAGCATGGAAAGATTTCATTTTCATTGGAAAAATCGAGAAGATCACTGTCATAGGTTTAATGTTAACTTAACAGCAACATGGATGCCATATATGAGTGATTTTGGTCAGAAGTGTAGTATTGAATTGACCGAGAGATTCATTTACTATTAGATGTGTTTGAACATGCAGTAAATCGAGTGGATCTATCGTTCTTTGTATGTGGTCTTACCATTCCATGGATGAGAATTGGTAAGTGATTTTGGAGAAGGAATCAAATGGGAACGGTCCCTTAGGATTTTTAGCAAATCCTCAGCTGTCAACGGTTTGATATGCCTTTACCAACTACCATTTGAGTCAGGCTAGCCATGTTATTCCCCCCAGCATGATGAGTTATCGAGGACTTATGTTGGGCTTAAAGGCCAACATTTTCCTCTACCCTTAACCGTGGAATCAAATGGGAACAGGTCCCTTGGGATTTTTAGCAAATCCTCAGCTGTCAACGGGTGTGATACGCCTTTACTAACTACCATTTGAGTCAGGCTAGCCATCCTATTCCCCTTAGCATGATGAGTTATCGAGAACTTATGTTGGGTTTAAAGGCCAACATTTTCCTTTACCCTTAACCGCGGAATCAAATGGGAACAGGTCCCTTAGGATTTTTAGCAAATCCTCAGCTGTCAACTGAATTGATATGCCTTTACCAACTACTGTTTGAGTTGGGCTAGCATGCTATTCCCCTCAGCATGATGAGTTGTCGAGGATTTATGTTGGGCTTAAAGGCTAACATTTTCCTCTACCCTTAACCGTGGAATCAAATGGGAACATGTCCCTTAGGATTTTTAGTAAATCCTCAGCCGTCAACGGATTTGATATGCCTTTACCAACTACCATTTGAGTCGGGCTAGCCATGCTATTCCCCTCATCATGATGAGTTGTCGAGGACTTATGTTGGGCTTAAAGGCCAACATTTTCCTCTATACTTAACCGTGGAATCAAATATGAACATGTCCCTTAGGATTTTTAACAACTTCTCAGCCGTCGACGGTTTGATATGCCTTTACCAACTACCGTTTGAGTCGGGCTAGCCATACTATTCCCCTTAGCATGATGAGTTGTCGAGGACTTATGTTGGGCTTAAAGGCCAACATTTTCCTCTATCCTTAACCGTTAAAGGTGTTGGATCATTTGGTTAGTGCATGTGTAACCTTGGTTCTTCTTTGAGACAGCCAGTGTATGATCAGCTTCCTACTGGTTTATGGTTGTATGATCTCGTTTGGAGGAAGAGAGGGGCGCTCCTTTTGCATATCTTGGATTCGAAGGTCTTGATCAGAGGTGTAATGTTAACTTGATCATGAAAAGGATCCTTATCAACGATAATACTTCTTTAAGAACCTGTCGTTGATTGGCATCATGAGTAAATCACCATTTGAAGTCATAAGGTGATACGCTCTATTTGAATAGACTGTTTCTATTACAAACGGTCCTTTCCATTTGGGCTAAAATTTGCCTTTGATTTTGTGCGTCATGATCATTGGTCGTCTGACGGCTAAAACCAAATCTCCTTTCTGAAAGGCTCTTTGTTTGACTTTGTTATTGAAGGCTTTTGAGATCCGAGCTTGATACAACTCAATGTGCTGCTGAGCTTGTAACCCCTTCTCATCTAGGGCTTCAAGCTCTTGAAGACGCAACCGATCATTGTCCTCTAATGTGATCTTAGTGATCAGAGCGACTCATAATGACGGCATCTGGATTTCTAACGGTATGACTGCTTCACACCCGGAAAAAGGCGTATTGCCTATCGGGGTCCGAACCGTGGTTCAATAGGCCCAAAGACATTCACTAAGCTTTTCATTCTAATCTCGCTTATTCGAGGAAACGAACTTTTTGAGTAACTTAATGATTGTCTTGTTGAATTCTTCCGCCAAGCCATTAGCGGCGGGGTTATAAGCAGTTGAAGTCACATTCTGAATTCGGTACTTATCGCAGAATCGATAGAATACCTGGCTTATGAACTGGGGGCCGTTGTCATGGGATCCGCATAGGGACACCAAATCGATGAATGACATGGTGCTTGACGAAATTAACCACATTAGAAGTTTTAACTTCAACCAGTGGTATAGCTTCTGCCCACTTTGAAAAGTAATCGGTTATTGTCAGGATAAACTGGTGACCTTTTGTTGAAGAGGGGCTGATTGGCCCTACGACATCGATTCCCCATACTTCAAATGGCCATGAAGCAACAGTTGGGTGGAGCAACTCCGGAGGCTGGTGTATGAAGTCCGCATGAATTTGGCATGCTTTACACCTTCGCGCACACTGGATGGTGTCGGCTATCATGGTTGGCCAATAATATCCAAGCCTGTGCAATCGATCTTTAAGTTTTGGACCTGGCTGATGAGCTTCACATATGCTGTCGTGTGCTTCTTTAAGCATTTCCTGTGCCTCAGAATTAGAAAGGCAACGGAGGAGGACACCGTCATATGAACGACGGTAAAGTGTCTTCAGAGTTGGATCATAGTAAAAAATGGAGAGACCTTCGTCTGATAGATGTCGCTTCTTTAGGATTATCTGGCAATAGACGATGTAGAGCATATCGATGAAAGGAAATCGCCAATCTCTCAGCTCAAAATCCGTCGAGATATTATAAACCTCTCTGGTTCTTAACATATGTTTAGAGCAGAAAAGGTGTCGAGTCGCCACTGTAAGGTGATAGTCGGTGTCGATTGGCAAGGCTAGCGTCATTGCTAATGCAGCAAGAGCATCTACCTTAGCATTTCAAGATCGAGATACGTGCCCGATGTAAAACCCATCAAACAGAATATCCATTTCGATGATCGCGTGATAATAAGGCACCAAGTCTTCGTGATGGACCTCGTATTCGCCTTTAACCTGATTGATAATCAATTTTGAATCGCCGTAAGCTTCAAGGTAGCATACCCCCATTTCGTGGGCGAGCTGAAGACCAATAAGTAGAGTATTATATTTCGTCACATTGTTGGAGCATGATTCCGTCAGGGAAAATGCTCTAGGAAGGACATAATTCTGTGGAGAGATAAACACAACCCTCACGCCGGTAATGATCCTGCCTTTAGGGCCTATTCGTGATGCTCCATCGAAGAACATCTGCCATACTTTGTGTCACGCCCCGCTTCCCAAAATACACTGGAGCGGAGACGCGACACGAGTCGGCGACGCATATACGCAAAGAAAATACCTCACGTATATGTGCTGAGCCTTAAGTAACCCAAAACAAGCTATAAATTTATACTATAATGAGTCAACGACCACTGCAATAATACATATAAGCATCCACGCATGATATCATATGAATAAAGAACTGAAATAACAAAAGAATCTGATATAACAAGAATCAGGAAATAATATGAAGACAAGAAAGATAAGAATACCGAAATCGAATAGGGAGAAGCTCCAGCTCTTCGCTTACAGTCTCATCGAACACCTGCACAATAAAAACAAAGCGTCCAATGTCTGGACGTGCAAATCCAGGGAAAAAGCACACACCTGAGGTAGATCTCAATCCAGAGCACTGCAAATCCTAGAATCCCGGAAAATCTACACAATTTATTTCAATAGAAATTGTTAGGATCTTTTATTTATTTAATCTTGATTAATTAGCTTAAGATTGGGGATATGATCTTTTAAATTACATGAAATTAAGTTTAATTTATCAAATTTTAAATTCTTTTTTATTGAATTTTAAAAAAAAACTTTTAACATTAAATTTCTTAACGTATTCGAATTTACCATTTAACAAAACTGACTTTAAGGGGGTAATTTGATTTAAGTTATGTGGTTATTCTTCTGAAAATTTTATCATGAAAAGTAAAAGTAGTGTAGATTGTTATTTATATTTTTCTCTATTTTTCTGATATTTTTAACTAATTTTTTTAATTATCTTTCTGCAGGTTTGCAAATCTGGATTTATCTGTTGGGTTGGGTTTTGTTATGTGGTTGAGGATCCAGAAGGGTATAACCCATGCAAAACTGGGCTGGAAACAGGCTGTGGGCCTGACCCAAAATAGAAGATTTTTTTTTTGATTGGAAACTGTTGCCCAGCCCGGCCAGACCCGGGCCAGGCCAGGTCTGGTCCGCCTGTTAAAAAAAAAATTTTTTATATAAACCAAAGGCCTGTGCAGCCCAGCAGAGCCCGGGCTAGGCCAGGCCAGGCCGGGCCCTGGTGTGCAGCGCCTGCCCTCGGCTTGGCAGTGCTTCCTCTTCTTCTTCTTTTTTTTTTTTATGATGAAGGAATTCCCAAAAAGAGGAGATCTAAGCATGGTACTTCAATTGAATTTTAATTTTTTTATTCATATTAATTTTATTCTATTTATTATTGGATGGATTTTCCGTTTCATAAAGGAGGGAGTTTTAAATCATGATATGTTATCAATTTCTAATTCATATAAATTGATTTAGATATAGGAGAGATCTAGGTTTCATAACAAAATAGAATCTTAATCATGCTATTTCAATTAAATATTTTAATTCATAAAAATTAAATTTTTACTTACTTGAGTTGTTCTCCTTGCTTTCTCCTCAACCCTGGTATCTCGAAATCCCCCTTTTCGTTCACGATCAGTTTGAGGAGGAAAAAAAAGATGAAAGTGGGGAGAGTTGGACTAGGGTTTCTCTTGAGGTAGAAGAGAAAGAAAAGGTTTAGGTCTTATATAGGCTATAAGAGATTTTTAGGAACCTGAATTCCAATTAGGTTAGATTACTTAATTTAGCAATTTAGATAAGAATGGAAGGTTCCTAAAAATCTCAAAGAGATTTGGTTTAGATTTAAAATTATAGATTGTCTAGCTTATTAGATTCAAATTTAATCTCGAGTGCTCTTAGATTACACGCCAATGTGGCATAATGGTTACTCTCTTCTAGCTCTTGTTGGAGACCCGAGTTCAATCCCTAGTGCTTGCATTTAATTTACCTTTTTTTATATTATTATTTTTGGGTAAAAACTCACATAGTGTATTACACTTTGTCTTCTAAAGTTATATTAGATTCAAAGACTTCATCTGGAATGTCTTCATTAAGTTTTGAATTTTCCAGAATCGGATGAGCAGCCAAGAACTCTGCAAGGGCCTGGCCTTTAACCGCCTTTTGAGGGATAAAGAGCATGTCGTATTGAGACAAAAGAAGCGCCCACTTAGCTAATCTTGAATTCAATGACCCTGGCTTCGTCAAGAGAAGACGCAAAGGATTCACTCTGAAAATGACATGTATGGTTTGGTCGACCAAATAATGTCGTGTCTTCTGAACGGCAAGGACAAGAGCTAAGCACTCCTTCTCAATAGGATTATAGCGAGATTCTGCCCCTATCAGAGTCCTGCTTAGATAATAAATAGCCTGTTCGTGACTATTGTCATCTTGTTGAGCAAGCAGGGCACCAAGAGAATGATCCATAGCTTTTACATAAAGCAAGAACGGTTTCCCTGTTGTGGGAGCTACTAAGACTGGAGATTTTGTGAGATATCTCTTGAAATCCTCGTAAGCTTCCTGACAAGCTTGATCCCATACAAAGGAAACACCCTTTTTCATGAGTCGGGTGAACGGTTGACAGCGGCCTGAGAGATTTGCGATGAATCTTCTAATATAAGCCAGTCTACCTTGCAAGTCTCTAAGCTCTTTGAGATTCTTAGGTGGATGCATGCTCTGAATGGCTTTAACTTTGTCTGGGTCAAGATGAATTCCTTTTGTTGTAACAATAAATTCAAGGAACTTGCCACTCCAAACTCCCAAGAAGAATTTGTTGGCCCAAGATTACAATCACCCGTTTTAGTGTGTTTTGATGATTACAAAACATATGTAGTTATTTGTACTAATCATGTATGTTGTTTTAGTGTGTTTCAGGATTCTAACATATCATGGATTGTTCTTCCCTAAAGAAAGGTTGTTTTGGCTAAAGTCGATTCAAATTGGGTTCAAGACACAAGTTTCTCAAGATCACATATGAAGCCCACTTGAAGACTTTGTAGTCATCTAGAATCTATGTAAGAATTAGTTTGTTAAAGTTTGAGTTATGGTAGATTGGCTCTAGAACACACACACATTTTTCCAACATACAGTTTTTTAGTTTTAAGCTCATGCCTTGATTCTTATACATGATTCAAAATCCTTATAAATTTTATATCATGTTTATACCATGTATAACTATCTCAAGACCTACAAAATTATTTTCAAAAATTTTCAAGTTCAAATTCCCTCTTCATTTTTTCTGTGTCAGGTTGGACCGGCCGACCAGATCCTGTGTCCAGGACGTGTACGCTCGTGCACGTCTGTCGGTCGGCCGACCGGTCGACCGACCGAAAACAGTCTGCTCTCTGTTTTTTGTCGGTCGGCCGACCAGTCGACCGCCTATACAAAACTGTGTTTTCTCCTTGAGGCCGGTCGACCGGTCGGTCGACCCAAGCCCAACGGCTATATGCCAGTAGGGCTGATGGCTGACCGGACCGGTCGACCGCCAAGCCTGCCAGCTGCCAACGGCTCTTTCCTCTTTGGTGAAATTCTTTGGTGAAATTTTGAAATCTGTTTTTTTATCTATTTTGTGGCAGAACTTCTCTGAGTTTTTGGGATTATTTTGGGATCAAGTAAGCTTAATTTAAATGTGTTTTAATCCCTTCCTCTCCCTATAAATAGAGGAGATAGGTCTCTTGCAAATACACCAAGAAATACTCTTAGTTTTCAAGTTTTCAAAAGAAAAGAAAAGTTTCAAAGCTCTAAATTTTTTTTTCTAGTTCATTCTTGGCTTTGTTTTTTCAGTTGTGTTTTCCAAGCAAGATCTATTTACAACTGAGTTTTTCTCACTACACTTCTAGAGCCAAAATTCCATCCTCATACTACAAGGAAGTTGTAAAAGAGAAGTGTTGTAAAGAGTTTGTGATCTTTGTTGTGATCACTTGGCTACTTGTTCTTTCTTCTTATTCTTGTGGAGATACCTCTTTGGTAGAGGTTTGTAAGTGGTGGAGTTCGGTACTCCGGTCTTCGCTAGACCTTGTAAAGTCCTCGGTGGATAGTGGAAACCCTTCACGGAGGTGAAGGCGGGGAGTAGAGCAGTGGCTCGAACCTCGAAACAAATACTTGTGTTTGCGATTGCCGTTGGCTCTTGCTCTCTATTTCGCTTTGTCTTCAATTGCTTTCTATTACTCATTGTTTCTAGTTTGTGATATTGTCTTTATTACTTACGATATATCTTGTGTGCACATCACCATTGCATATTATTCATTTCTTGCCTACTTGTCGATCAATTCTCATACAATAAGATTGCAATACGCACCTCTAACTCTTATCTAGAGGAATCAGGAGGAAGGAGTTCAGAGCCCTTCACTGGGTATTCGGTTCTTAGTCGTGTTTTGGGAGATCGTTGCATCATTCATTCATACTTGTTTTAAAAAGATTGTTAGATTAGCAATTACACCTATTCGCCCCTTCTAGGTATTTTTCAATTGGTATCAGAGCTTTGGTCTTTAGGCTCTTGGTTTAACAACCTTAGAGAGATCCTTTATTGCTAATCACTTCATTCATATACACTTTCACTTAGTAAAAATGGCCGATGGAATTAAGACCCCCCCTAAGTTTGATGGTCTTAACTTTCCCATATGGAAGGTTAAGATGACCGTATTTTAGGAAGTCGAGTTGCAAAGGCCGTGACCAAACCTTTTAGTGCACCCCCGGTGATGAATCCACTTGGTCCGAAATTGAGACTAAGGAATTTGATGCCAATGCTAGGGCACACTATGCATTACTCCAAGCACTTAATGATGATGATATTGCTAGAGTAATTCATTGCAAGTCCGCATTTGAAATTTGGACACAATTGCTTGTAACACATGAGGGGACTTCACAAGTGAAGAGGGCTAAAATAGACCTTCTTCGGTCCTAATATGAGAATTTTTGCATGCAAGAAAATAAAACCATAGATGATATGGTTACAAGATTTACAAAGATCACTAATGGACTTTCTTCTCTAGGTGATGCTATTGACAACGACCAAAGAGTAAGAAAGATCATCAGGGCTCTTCCTCCTTCTTGGGAAGTCAAAGCAACTACCTTGAAGGAACTAAATGACAAGGAGGAGATGAAGCTTATTGGTCTCATTGGGAACCTCAAAACCCATGAGATGGAGAGAAAGGCTAGGGAGGATATGGCTCCCTCCAAGAAGAAAACAATTTCCTTCAAGAGCCAATCCTCATACTCGGACGAAGACAATGAAGAAGAAGATGACGAAGAGCTCTCATTTCTCATTAAGAATGTTCGGAGGATGTATAACAAGGCAAAGTTCCAAGGAAGAAAGAGATGGCAAGGAGGCAAAGAAGAAAGAAAAATTATTTGCTTCAATTGTCAAAGACCGGGTCACATTGTTGCGGAGTGCCCGGATAAAGTGAAGCCTTCCACCTCCAAGAAGACTTACAAGAAGAAAGCTTTGAAGGCTACATGGGATTCTGAGAGCGAGTCCGAGGAGGAAGTTGACACCACAAACATGTGCTTCATGGCTAATGAAAGCACAAGCAAGGTAACCCCTACCACTTCTCTTGATGATGAACTTTCCATGGATGAATTAGGAGAAGCATTTGTAGAACTCTCACATAACTATGATTTTCTTAAGAAAAAGTATTTAAAAATGGAAAAGGAAAATGAGTCTCTTAATCATCAAGTTTTTACTCCTTTTAAAGAAAAGGATGAATTACTTTCCACTCTTGTTTCCACCCAAAAGATTTTGACAATTATAAGATTTCTTGCAAAGGTAAATTTTCACAAGTTGATAAGAATGAAATTACCATGCTAAAAGAGAAAATTGATTCTTTAGGAGTAGTTTTGAAAAAGTGTGAATTTGATAAAAATAGACTTGAGGCTATGTTTCCTAAGAAACAAGCCCCTAAGAAACAATCTCATGCTCATACTCATGCTCATGCTCATGTTCATACCTCACAACCTTTACATCATACCAAACCTCCCAAACATGCCCACACTTCACACACACATCATGCATTCATGTATGGTAAAGTGTTTTCATGTTCATATTGTGGCCGTAAAGGACACTTAGTTAAGTTTTGCTATGATAGACTAAATGCATCTCGTCATAATGTTTAGGTTCGAAACACTAACTTTCAAGGACCCAAGAAAATTTGGGTACCAAAGTCAATGAATTTGTTAAATGATGTAGGTACCTTCCAAGGCCCAACGACGTAGAGGGTTGTGGTATCTTGATAGTGGTTGTTCAAGGCACATGACTTGGGATATCAACAACTTTGTAACCCTATCAAGATACCATGAAGGTGGCATCGTCACCTTCGGAGATGATGCCAAGGGTAAAATCATTGGTATTGGTAATATTAAACTTGGTACATCCCCTTTAATAGAAAATGTTATTTTAGTTGACGGCCTCAAGCATAATCTCTTGAGTGTTAGTCAACTTTGTGATAAAGGTTTTGATGTTGTTTTTGATAATGTAGTTTGTAAAGTTATTAATAGAATATCTAATACTTGTGTATTTTTCGGTTTTCGTGAAAACAATGTTTATATGATTGATATCTCTAATATGTCTTGTAATATTACGTGTTTAAAAGCCCTCGATGATGACTCTTGGTTGTGGCATAGAAGATTAGGCCACATTTCTTTTGACCATATATCTAGGTTAAACACAAAGGAAATGGTGAAGGGTATTCCTTGCTTGAACTTTGAAAAGGACCGCGTTTGCGACGCGTGCCAAGTTAGGAAACAAACCAAGTCCTCTTTCAAGTCAATCAAGGATATCATGACATCACGCCCTTTGGAGTTGATCCATATGGATTTATTTGGTCCTACTCAAACCAAAAGTCTAAGTGGGAATCGTTTTGCATTTGTTTTGGTTGATGACTTTTCACGTTTTACTTGGGTTTTCTTTTTGGAACACAAAAATCAAGCCTTTTCACATTTTCAAGCCTTTAAGAAAAGAGTTGAAAAGGAAAAAGATACTTCACTTTTAAGAATAAGAAGTGATAGAGGAGGTGAATTCATTAACCTTTCCTTTACCACTTTTTGTGAAGAACATGGAATTAAGCATGAACTATCTTGTCCTAGAACTCCACAACAAAATGGAGTAGTTGAACGGAAAAATCGAACATTACAAGAGATGTCTAGGACAATGCTTAGTGAGTATGGTCTCCCACATTATTTGTGGGCCGAGGCTGTTAATACATCATGTTATATATCAAATCGTGTTTTCTTATGCAAAAATACTTCAAAAACCTCGTTTGAGATTTATTTTTCAAGAAAGCCAAATGTTTCATACTTTAAGGTTTTTGGATGCAAATGTTTTGTTTTAAATACAAAAGATAATTTAGGTAAATTTGATGCTAAATCTTATGAGGCAATTTTTATTGGTTATTCTAATACTAGTAAGGCTTATAGAATCTTCAATAAATCATCTTTGACTATTGAGGAATCTATACATGTTAAGTTTGAAGAATCTAATTTGTTTGTTAAGAATGTTGTAGAAATAGATTCTTTGGATGAAGACTTGGAGAAAGTTACTTTGGAGGACTCACCTACTATTAGAGGCAAGCCAAAGGATGATGAAGGAAGTGAAGCTAAAGTAGAAGGGGCTCAAGGAAATGAAATTCAAACAATTGAAGTGGAGCCTACTCAACAACTTTCAAAAGATTAGAGATACAATCCACATCATCCCAAGGATCTCGTTATAGGTGAAATATCTAAAGGGGTAACCACTCGCTCTAAACTTCATGATTTTTGTGGGCACTATGCTTTTATTTCTCATTTTGAACCCAAGAACGTCCTCGAAGCCAAGGCCGACTCATATTGGTTGCTAGCCATGCAAGAGGAACTCAATCAATTTGAGCGCAACCAAGTTTGGCACCTTGTTCCTAGGCCCCACGATAGACCAACAATTGGTACTAAGTGGATCTTTAAGAACAAGTTGGATGAGTCGAGTAACGTTGTTAGGAATAAAGCTAGGTTAGTTGCCCAAGGTTACACTCAAATCAAAGGAATCGATTTTGAAGAAACCTTTGCACCCGTCGTACGGCTTGAAGCCATACGGATGACACTTGCATTTGCATCATATAAAGATTTTAAGTTGTTTCAAATGGATGTTAAAAGTGCTTTCTTAAATGGATTTATTGAAGAAGAGGTGTATGTTGAACAACCCCCCGGGTTTGTAGATCCTACACATCCGGATTTTATTTTTAAACTTGACAATGCTCTTTATGGTTTGAAACAAGTCCCTAGGGCTTGGTATGAAAGGCTTTCTTCATTTCTAATTTCAAATGGTTTTAAGAAAGGAAAAATAGATACTACCTTGTTTACAAAACATGTTGAAAATGATATTCTTATTGTTCAAATTTATGTGAATGATATTATATTTGGTTCTACTAATGAATCTCTTTGCCAAGTTTTTGAGTCATGCATGAAGGATGAATTCGAAATGTCTATGATGGGTGAGCTCAACTATTTCCTTGGTCTCCAAATCAAGCAAAAGAAGGATGGGATCTTCATCAATCAAGCCAAGTACACAAAGGAACTAATCAAGAGGTTCGGGCTTGAAGGAGCTAAAGTGAGCAAAACTCCCATGGCAACAACCACAAAGCTTGACAAGGATGAACAAGGTAAAAGTGTAGACATTAAACTTTATCGTAGCATGATAGGTAGCTTGTTATATTTAACGGCTAGTAGGTTGGATATTATGTTTTCGGTTTGTCTTTGTGCTCGTTTTCAATCGTGTCCTAAAGAGTCTCATTTAGTAGTGATTAAACGCATAATTTGATACCTTAAAGGCACCATTGAAATGGGTTTGTGGTATCCGAAAACCGGCCAATTTTCAATGACGAGTTTTTCGGATGCCGACTATGCGGGTTGTAGGGTAGATAGGAAGAGTACAAGTGGAACATGTCAATTTCTTGGTAATTGTCTTGTTTCTTGGTCTTCCAAAAAGCAGAATTCGGTAGCCCTTTCAACCGCCGAGGCGGAGTATGTTGCAGCCGGAGCTTGTTGTGCACAAGTTCTTTGGATGAAACATACTCTCCTTGACTATGATTTACATTTTGATCATATTAAAATATTTTGTGATTATACTAGTACTATTCATATGACAAAGAATGCAAATTAACATAGTAAAACTAAGCACGTTGACATTAGGTATCACTTTCTTAGAGATCACTATGAGAAAGGTGATATTGATATTTATTATGTTTCTACCGATTTTCAACTTGCCGATATTTTTACAAAACCACTAGACTATGCTAGATTTTCTTTTATTTGTGGTGAGTTGAATGTTTGTATTATGGATTCTTGAAGAAAACATTTTTTTATCTTGTTTGACCCTTTTTGATGTATGACAAAAAGGGGGAGAAAGAGATAGTTTTCATGGAGTTTGTTTGATATTTTTTACAAACTATTGTGTTTCATATAGTTTTCATGCTTTATATATATAGCCACTCATAGTCATTCTTTTATACATAGCATATTTTTAGGGGGAGCTTGCAAGCTCTTCTCCCATGTGTTTAAAATAACTTATATGTTTTGTCATCATCAAAAAGGGGGAGATTGTTGGCCCAAGGTTACAATCACCCGTTTTATTGTGTTTTGATGATTACAAAACATATGTAGTTATTTGTACTAATCATGTTTGTTGTTTTAGTGTGTTTCAGGATTCTAACATATCATGGATTGTTCTTCCCTAAAGGAAGGTTGTTTTGGCTAAAGTCGATTCAAATTGGGTTCAAGACACAAGTTTCTCAAGATCACATATGAAACCCACTTGAAGACTTTGTAGTCATCTAGAATCTATGTAAGAATTAGTTTGTTAAAGTTTGAGTTATGGTAGATTGGCTCTAGAACACACACACATTTTTCCAACATATAGTTTTTTAGTTTTAAGCTCGTGCCTTGATTCTTATACATGATTCAAAATCCTTATAAATTTTATATCATGTTTATACCATATATAACTATCTCAAGACCTACAAAATTATTTTCAAAAATTTTCAAGTTCAAATTCCCTCTTCATTTTTTCTGTGTCAGGTTGGACTGGCCGACCGGACCGGCCGACCAGATCCTGTGTCCAGGACGTGTACGCTCGTGCACGTCTGTCGGTCGGCCGACCGGTCGACCGACCGAAAATAGTCTGCTCTCTGTTTTTTGTCGGTCGGCCGACCAGTCGACCGCCTATACAAAACTGTGTTTTCTCCTTGAGGCCGGTCGACCGGCCGGTCGACCCAAGCCCAACGGCTATATGCCAGTAGGGCTGATGGCTGACCGGACCGGTCGACCGCCAAGCCTGCCAGCTGCCAACGGCTCTTTCCTCTTTGGTGAAATTCTTTGGTGAAATTCTGAAATCTGTTTTTTATCTATTTTGTGGCAGAACTTCTCTGAGTTTTTGGGATTATTTTGGGATCAAGTAAGTTTAATTTAAATGTGTTTTAATCCCTTCCTCTCCCTATAAATAGAGAAGATAGGTCTCTTGCAAATACACCAAGAAATACTCTTAGTTTTCAAGTTTTCAAAAGAAAAGAAAAGTTTCAAAGCTCTAAATTTTTTCTAGTTCATTCTTGGCTTTGTTTTTTCAGTTGTGTTTTCCAAGCAAGATCTATTTACAACTGAGTTTTTCTCACTACACTTCTAGAGCCAAAATTCCATCCTCATACTACAAGGAAGTTGTAAAAGAGAAGTGTTGTAAAGAGTTTGTGATTTTTGTCGTGATCACTTGTCTACTTGTTCTTTCTTCTTATTCTTGTGGAGATACCTCTTTGGTAGAGGTTTGTAAGTGGTAGAGTTCGGTACTCCGGTCTTCGGTAGACCTTGTAAAGTCCTCGGTGGATAGTGGAAACCCTTCACGGAGGTGAAGGCGGGGAGTAGAGCGGTGGCTCGAACCTCGAAACAAATACTTGTGTTTGCGATTGCCTTTTGCTCTTGCTCTCTATTTCGCTTTGTCTTCAATTGCTTTCTATTACTCATTGTTTCTAGTTTAATATATTGTCTTTATTACTTACGATATATCTTGTGTGCACATCACCATTGCATATTATTCATTTCTTGCCTACTTGTCGATCAATTCTCATACAATAAGATTGCAATACGCACCTCTAACTCTTATCTAGAGGAATCAGGAGGAAGGAGTTCAGAGCCTTTCACCGGGTATTCGGCTCTTAGTCGTGTTTTGGGAGATCATTGCATCATTCATTCATACTTGTTTTAAAAAGATTGTTAGATTAGCAATTACACCTATTCACCCCCTCTAGGTGTTTTTCAGAATTTTGTCGGATTCATTTTTAATTGATGAACCTGCATTATGTCGAACATTGTTCTCAAGTCATGAAGATGGTCATTCTTATTGCGGCTTTTGACAGCAATGTTGTCGACATAACATTCTACCATTTTTCAGAGATGATCGCGAAAGATTGTATTCATTGCCCGCTGAAAGGTTGCTCTAGCGTTCTTTAGTGCGAAGGGCATCACGATGTAGCAGTATATCCCCAATGGCGTCCGGAACGAAGTATGCTTCTCGTCCTCTGGATACATCTTAATCTGATTGTACCTTGAAAAGCCATCCATGAAAGACATTCTTTCAAATCCATAGGTATTGTCAATCATGACATCGGTAATGGGCAGTGAGAATTCGTCTTTAGGACAAGCTGTATTGAGATCACGGTAGTCGATGCAGATCGGTATTTTTTCATTCTTCTTGAAGACGGGAACGATATTAGAAACCCAATCTGGATGCTGTTTCTCCCGTATGAAGCCACATGCAATGAGCTTATGAGCTTCGACTTCAATAGCCTCCATAATGTTTGGACAAAACTGATGTTGCTGCTGCTTGACTGGCTTGGCGTCGGGTTTGATGTTCAGACGATGCATAGCTACTTGTGGGTCAAGTCCGGGCATGTCTTCGTAGTTCCATGCAAAGACGTCTATATATTCCTTTATGAGCACTACTAATTCTTCTTTTTCCTTAAGTGATAAGCTTTCACTTATAAAGATGGGTTTAAGGTGATCTTGACTACCCAAGTTGACCTGGATCACCTTATCTTCAGTAGGTAGTTCACGCTGTTTGAATCGCTTTTCTTACTGAAGATCTAATTACTGAGACCATGGTTCCTCATCAATAGCTTCCCTGGCTCCAATTGACTGCTTGAAGTCATATTAATGGTAAGATTCTTGAACATTATTCCCACAGTGACATCTGAGGCCGATTCGGAGGAAGAGGCAGAATGTGATGGGATCGGTTTGTCATCCTTGGACTGAATCGTTGCTGGTGGTGTGGGTGTAACGTATCCCAACCCCCTGCATGTGTTATCATAGTAATTTGCAGGTTTCCCTCTTGGTACAAAGTTGCACAGCAAACTACGTCTTCCTTTTTAAAATTCAAGCCCTTCCCATGCTTCAGGTTTTACCCCATTTTCTTCATCATATGGTGCGCTGGTCGCGCATAGTGAAAAAATTGTGGGGTGTCTGAGTCTGAACTTGAATCTGCGGCTGTAGACCCTCGTGGTTGGGCTTTACCGAATATTATTGGTAACTGACCTTCTTTGGATGGAGGGATCACTAAAATGGCCCCTTCTACATATTCCAAGGGTGTACCGGATGCACTTGGTTTATGTAAAGGCATGTGCAGAGAGCTATCCGTAATGGATTCAAACAACTCAACACTCACAGGATAATCAAAGAAAATATTATCATTAATTACCCATTCGCCCTCATCTTCATAAGGAGTGTTACATTGGGGATTATTAAGACATACTATAGTCGGTTCACCAATCAAAATGGCTGGCATGTCTGCTTCAGATTCTGAATCTGCCTCATTGCCACTATCACATTATCAGGCAATGATTCTTTTGATATTTCTGTTGGCCCAAAGGCCTTCCACTCTATTTTTGATAATGATTAACTCATGTAGTTATGTGTACTAATTATCTTGTAATTTTAGTTTCAGATCATTAATCAAGATATTAGTTGGTGATTAGCTTCAACAAGATAGTTTGGAAGCATTCACATGATGATTCAAGAGCCCGAGCGTCAAAGATCATATATAGCACTCAATGGAGTCAAGCTCGGTGAATCAAGTTTTAGGATCGAGTCAGCTTGGAGATTGCGCTCTACAAGAAGACATCGGTACCTAGTTTAGTTTTGTGTTTAGATCCAAATTGTAAAGATTAGAATAGTATGATAAGCTCAAGTTCACAACACACACGTTTCATGTTTTGAATATTGGTTTTCGGTTTTTCCGTTTTTGGTTTAACCTATCTTGATTTTATGGATAGATAGATCAAAACAAGTTTATATGGTTCTATGTATACTAGATTTGTTCTATATACATGCATGCTTAACTTCCTAGACAAACTTAGTTTTGACTTACTTATTCATGTGTTTTAGGTTTTGTGTTTTAACAAAACTGATTTTTGGAATTAAAGACAAAAACTATGATATGTATATGTTTCATGTATATTGGATTTCTATCCATATGCATCATGCTTCAATGTTGTTTAAATATCATGTTTTTGTATTTGGATAAGTTTTGGACAAAGTTTATTTGAAAAATCCAAGTTTGGAAAAATACAGGTTTTGGTTTTCGGTAATTTTCTCTTAACACAAAAATAGTCCAAAATGCTTGATATTTGAGTTGAAATTTGTATTACATGTTTGTATATCAATGCAAAATGATAAAACTATTTTTGTGGATTTTTAGAGGTTTTATGGGAACTTATTGAATAATAAATAATATATTTTTGCTGTCCAGAAAAGCCTCTGCCAGGCTAGGTCGGTCGACCTCTACGGTCGACTGCACCAAGTAGCCGGTCGACCATGACGGTCGACCGACGTACACGGATACATGTACGCTGGCTGCCTATTGGGCCGGTCGACCGCACGTCCGACCGACTGCATGCAGGCTACTCTCTGTTTGTTTCGGTCGACCGGAAGGTCGACTGGTAGCTGCCAACGGTCAGAATTTGACCGTTGGACGGTCGACCGGCCGGTCGACCGGTAGTGTATTTTTGGCAGATTCTGCTGCCAATGGCTATAATTTTCTGGGGGCTATAAATACCCTATTAATGGCCAGTTTTCACCAAGAATTTTTTGGACAAAATTTTCATACTCTCCAGTGTTTTCACAGCAATTAAAAAGAAGTTTTTAGATTTAAATTGAACAATCTATTTGGTGTTTTTGCTAGGGTTTGGAAAATCAAGAAAGGGTTTTTGGGAAAGGTTTTTGATTGAACTTCTTCATCTTGATTTCTATAATTTCCCAAGAATTTGCTTAGAGTTTTTGATTTCCATTCCTTTGGTTTTCTCCACACTTGAGCTACATCTACTATCTCATTCTATAGGATCCTTGTGTGGGAGAAGAAGTTGTTTGTGGTTGTTATTTAGACCACCAAGTTATAAACCCAATCTTTGCTTTGTGCTTTTTCCCTCATTGTGTTGAGGAGGTTGTGCAATTGGTTTGTTTCCCTCAAGTTGTGAGGTGATCCTTGTGTAAGCTTAGTGCTAATCCCTCAAGTTGTGAGGTGATTGTTTGTTGGCTTGGAGTTGTGCCTCAAGAAGGAGGTTGTGTTTGTAAGGAGAGGAGTTGGGTACTCCTTGTGATTGCATTGCCCCAAATCCTCGGTGGAGGTTCCCTTTGTGGGAGTCCTTTGTGGACAAGCTAGTGGAGTTGAAATCCTTCTGTGTGAAGGTGGGGATGTAGAGCTGGGTGCTCGAACCTCGAAACATATCTTGTTGTTTGCGCTTATTCCATTGGCTCTTACTCTCTCTCTACTTTGTGCCTTGCATCATTTCACATTGATCATTCATACTTATATGCTTGGCTTGGTTGTGTGTGCATCACTTGTTGGTTGCACTTGAGTGTGTAATTGCAATTAGTTTTTAAATTCCGCATTTAGTTCATTAGATTAGCTTAATCACCTATTCACCCCCCCTCTAGGTGATTTTCAATTGGTATCAGAGCCTACGCTCCTGATATTTAGGTTTAACCACCTAGGAGTGAGATCTTGGTTTGCTAATCTTCATTTGCATTGTTCATTTGCACACATTTAGTTTGCACTCATGGCTAGCCCTCCTATGTTTGACATTTCTAGACATGATATTTGGATAGCCAAAATTACTAGTCATTTGAAAAGCCTAGGACATCTAGTTTATCAAGCCTCCACTCAAGAATCCCACCTAAATAATAGCAAGCATAAAAAGGCAAATGCATTAGCACTTCAAACACTTAGAGCATCTCTTAATGAATTTCTTTTACCCGTGTTTGCTCATTATGATTCGGCTTTTGCAGTTTGGAGCATATTGACTTCTCCCGAGCTACCAAGGATTGTCAACAAGTTGAGAAGATCTAGAAGAGACGAGTCCGACGAGCATTGCCTCATGGTCCAAGGGAAAGACTCCCTTGAGGTACAATCGGATTCTCAACTAGATGATAGCTCTAGTTCCTATTGCTATGGTTGTTTAGAAGCTCAAACTTTAAATATGAAACTTGCCACTAAGCTTGAAAATTTCTTGGAAAAACACAAACTTTTGAAAGAGGATAATCTTGCTTTGAAAAATGAATTAAAGGATTTATGCTCTAACTTTGAATTAGTTTTGCAAGAGAAGGAAGAGATTACTAGTGAACGTGACTCACTAAGATCTCAACTAGACCTTGCCCTTAATGAGATTGATATTTTGAAAAACAAAAATGATTGTAATGATGTTGTGAAAAACAATGAGGTTTTATCTTCTAAATTGGATTTTGTTTTAAAAGATAACCTAGTTTTGAAAAATGAAATTGATTCTATTACAAAAGAATTGGATTTGGTTTTAAAGAAAAAAGAATCTTTAAAAATTGTTATAGATTCTCATGTTTGCCATGCTAGTATAGCTTCACCTAGCACATCTATTGTATACTCCACTTTGTCTTCTAATATTGAAAATGATATAAATATTTTGAAGAAAAGTATTGAATGTTTGGGCTCCACTTTGAGCCAATGTACTTTAAATCATACACGTTTGGAAACCTTGGTTCGTAAGAAACAAGGTCCATCTTTGCATGTACACCCATCACGGCATACACATGCTCATCACGATCACAACCATCACATGTATGCTCATGTGTACACTTGTACACATTGTGGTCGAAAAGGCCACCTTGCTAGATCTTGTTATGATCGTATTTATCATGAAAATTTAGCAACTAATCTTGTTTGGGTTAGAAAAGATACTAACCCCCGTGGACCCAAAAGGAAATGGGTACCAAAGATCACCTATATACTTTTTGATGTAGGTGGGAGCTCTCGCATAACGTGAGAGTGTTGGTGCCTTGGAGTGGATGCGTTTCGTGCTTAAAAAGAACCATTTTCGGATGCATCACTTTCAAGGAGTTTGGTAGAAGGACCACCATTGGTTTGGAGAACTAGAGAGGTGCCTTCATTGGTTTTGGTATCAATCTCTAACTCCCTTTTATATTTGCATGCTTTTCATGTTCATTGTTTTATAGCATGCCATGTTTTATTGTTCATTATGCTTATGCCATATTCATTAGACTAATGATATACATGTTTAGTTATTTGAGACACCCATGTTTAAAATAGACTTATCTTTGTGCTCTCACCTTGTTTTTTAACTAATATGTATGCTCTAGATCTAATGCACATGCATATTCATAATGATCATATGGATGTTTATGATTCCTCTTTTGATATTTCATGTTTTTAATGTTTTTGATTAGTATGTCAAATGCCATGATTATTAGAACTATGATATGCATAATAATTCTAATAACATGTGGATTTACATAATGATCATTTTATGTTTGTAATGATGATTTATGTCCCGTTTTATGCTACATGATTTGACTACTTGTTTAGATGTTAGTTTTCATTAAAACTAGGATTTATACTTGTACATATAGTGGGCCACAAATAAACCTTTATATATGTTTGTGCTTGGATGCCTATTTGTACCCATTAGATGTTCTAGTATTGTCTAGTTTCGATGATTCATGCATTCTAACTTGTATTCCCCATTTTGGATATGTTTTTATGATCTTGTGTTTTCACTTCATGTATATGTCTATTTTGCCAAACCTTAAGATATACATGTATACCCCTTGAGCCATTTGCTTTTCATGCAAAACTTTATATATGGACTCAATTGTGTTTAGGGATATGTACGTATACTTTTGTTTTGTCAAAACATACATATGCCTTGAAGTATAAATTGATTTTTAGTGAAAAATTTTAGATTTTCATATTTTCATGTTTAAAGGAATTTCAATTGAGCTTAATGCCTATTTTCATGATAGTATGTGTCACATAAATCTTGTACACTCACATTATTTTATAGTTTCTCATGATTTTGTTTTCATGAGTATTATATGGACTTCATGAATTTTGAGTGTTAATAATCATGTGATTTACATGTGTTTTATGAAAAACAATTTTGTTTTATTCCTTGCTTGAAGGATTTCGTAATAGTTTTCAACTTTATCCATAACTAATTCGTGTTCTTCACCTTGGTAGATGTTTTCAAACTATCTATATTTTATAAATCTATTTTTGAAAACTCCTACCTTCTATGGGCGCTTGGATGGGAGACCATGCTCATGTATGCTTTATAGTGAAAATCTTTTAAACTTGACCATGATTGGGAGGTATAGTAATATGAGATATACATTTGCTATTATTGTTGTTTCAATTGGTATGATTGAATTATTTTAATTGGTATCAATATTGACATTTTTGTATACTCATATATTTTTTGTATATGTATGCTTGCACTTCAAAGAATATCAATTTCTATTGGTATCTTATTTCGAGCCTACGCATATTTTTAGTTGGTGTTTCATAAAGGGGGAGAAAATCTTGTATTTTATTTTTCAATTGGTATTTTGTATTCCACTCCCTTGCTTTATGATAGAATAATAATTTCAATTGGTATCAAGTTTGTTTATTTTCAATTGGTATGTTATTTGTTTACTTATCAATTGATATCAAGATTTTTGGTTTAGAAATTCAAAATTTATAATGTTTAATTTCAATTGGTATAAAGATTTTGTTTTTGTGTTCACTTTCAATTGGTATCAATACACACTTCATTGACTTATTTTTAATTGGTATCATATTTGATTTGGACCCCTCATTGACATTTTTTTTGTTTTAGAGAAAAAGGGGAGAACATCCCTTTATCGATTCTTTGTTTTAGAACTAAAAGGGAGAGAAGAATGTTTTATTTTTACTTGGACCCCTTTGTTGATGATTGACAAAAAGGGGGAGAAGAATTTGAGTTATATGCATGTTTTCTATGCATGTTTTATGTTTTTTTTTATAAAGTAAAGTTCAATTAGTATCAAGAGCATTATTTAAAGAACATGTTTATGTTTATTTTTGGTATCAATAGTTTTATTTGGTGTTTTACCTTTTACTATGGTATCATTAGTTTTGTTTTGCAATTGGTAGCAATTGGTATCAAAAGCTTGTTTTGAAAACTTATTTGTTTTAGTTTATTGGTATCAAGAGCATGTTTTGAGAATGCTTGTGTTTTATGCATGTTTATGCATACATGTTTTGTTTTATTTATTAGTTTGTTATTTAATTGATATCAAGAGCATTTGTTTAATACATATATTGAGTTCATGCATAACAATAAACATAAATATATGAGAAAAATGATTTTGAGAAAAAGGGAGAAAAGTTTTATGTTTGAAAAATATGTTTGATGCATACATTTGTTTAGTATCATGAGCTTTCATTGTATATTATTTTATTTTTATTGTGATGCATGAGTTAAGGGGGAGCGTCTTTGAAGCTTAACTTTAATCCATGCATATATAACTCCATGTGTTTTGTCATCATCAAAAAGGGGAAGATTGTTGGCCCAAAGGCCTTCCACTCTAGTTTTGATGATGATTAACTCATTTAGTTATGTGTACTAATTATCTTGCAATTTTAGTTTCAGATCATTAATCAAGATATTAGTTAGTGATTAGCTTCAACAAGATAGTTTGGAAGCATTCACATGATGATTCAAGAGCCCGAGCGTCAAAGATCATATATAGCACTCATTGGAGTCAAACTCGGTGAATCAAGTTTTAGGATCGAGTCGGCTTGGAGATTACGCTCTACAAGAAGACATTGGTACCTAGTTTAGTTTTGTGTTTAGATTCAAATTGTAAAGATTAGAATAATATGATAAGCTCAAGTTCACAACACACACGTTTCATGTTTTGAATATTGGTTTTCGGTTTTTCGGTTTTTGGTTTAACCGATCTTGGTTTCATGGATAGATAGATCAAAACAAGTTTATATGGTTCTATGTATACTAGATTTGTTCTATATACATGCATGCTTAACTTTCTAGACAAACTTAGTTTTGACTTACTTATTCATGTGTTTTAGGTTTTGTGTTTTAACAAAACTGATTTTTGGAATTAAAGACAAAAACTATGATATGTATATGTTTCATGTATATTGGATCTCTATCCAAATGCATCATGCTTCAATGTTGTTTAAATATCATGTTTTTGTATTTGGATAAGTTTTGGACAAAGTTTATTTGAAAAATCCAAGTTTAGAAAAATACAGGTTTTGATTTTCGGTAATTTTCTCTTAACACAAAAATAGTCCAAAATGCTTGATATTTGAGTTAAAATTTGTATTACATGTTTGTATATCAATGCAAAATGATAAAATTATTTTTGTGGATTTTTAGAGGTTTTATGGGAACTTATTGAATAATAAATAATATGTTTTTGCTGTCCAGAAAAGCCTCTGCCAGGCTAGGTCGGTCGACCTCTATGGTCGACTGCACCAAGTAGCCGGTCGACCATGACGGTCGACCGACGTGCACGGATACGTGCACGCTAGCTACCTCTTGGGCCGGTCGACCGCACGGCCGACCGACTGCATGCAGGCTACTCTCTGTTTGTTTCAGTCGACCGGGAGGTCGACCGGTAGCTGCCAACGGTCAGAATTTGACCGTTGGACGGTCGACCGGCCGGTCGACCGGTAGTGTATTTTTGGCAGATTCTGCTGCCAACGGCTATAATTTTTGGAGGCTATAAATACCCCATTAATGGCCAGTTTTCACCAAGAATTTTTTGGACGAAATTTTCATACTCTCCAGTGTTTTCACAGCAATTAAAAAGAAGTTTTTGGATTTAAATTGAACAATCTATTTGGTGTTTTTGCTAGGGTTTGGAAAATCAAGAAAGGGTTTTTGGGAAAAGTTTTTGATTGAACTTATTCATCTTGATTTCTATAATTTCCCAAGAATTTGCTTTGAGTTTTTGATTTCCATTCCTTTGGTTTTCTCCACACTTGAGCTACATTTACTATCTCATTCTATAGGATTCTTGTGTGGGAGAAGAAGTTGTTTGTGGTTGTTGTTTAGACCACCAAGTTATAAACCTAATCTTTGCTTTGTGCTTTTTCCCTCATTGTGTTGAGGAGGTTGTGCAATTGGGTTGTATCCCTCAAGTTGTGAGGTGATCCTTGTGTAAGCTTAGTGCTAATCCCTCAAGTTGTGAGGTGATTGTTTGTTGGCTTGGAGTTGTGCCTCAAGAAGGAGGTTGTGTTTGTAAGGAGAGGAGTTGGGTACTCCTTGTGATTGTATTGCCCCAAATCCTCCGTAGAGGTTCCCTTTGTGGGAGTCCTTTGTGGACAAGCTAGTAGAGTTGAAATCCTTCTGTGTGAAGGCGGGGATGTAGAGCTGGGTGCTCGAACCTCGAAACATATCTTGTTGTTTGCGCTTGTTCCATTGGCTCTTACTCTCTCCCTCTCTCTCTCTCTCTCTCTCTTTACTTTGTGCCTTGCATCATTTCACATTGATCATTCATACTTATATGCTTGGCTTGGTTGTGTGTGCATCACTTGTTGGTTGCACTTGAGTGTGTAATTGCAATTAGTTTTTAAATTCCGCATTTAGTTCATTAGATTAGCTTAATCACCTATTCACCCCCCCTCTAGGTGATTTTCAATTTCACCGATCTCTTGATACAAGAGAGCGTCAGTAAAGTAATTTTTCACCCCTTTGAATGGTTGCTTCTCAGCGAAGACAGTTCGTACTGTTGCATCATCTTCAACATATTTAAAGCACTGGTGCAGAGTGGAGGGAACGATCCAGTTGGTGTGGATCCACAGTCGTCCTAGTAACAAGTTGTACGATGTGTCAGCATCAATGACATAGCACGTCACTTCTGACTTCAGGCTCCCGATTCGGCAACGGAGTCGAATTTTCCCAAGTGGATGACTACTTCTGGCATTAAAACCATATATTGTTGTAGTGGTTGCGGACAACCTATATAGTGGTATACCTAGGAAGTAGAGGAGCCTTTTGGGGATGGTGCTGAGTGCAGACCCCAGATCAACCTGTACCCTTTCAATGCATGTTGAACTGATGTATCCAGTGTACTACAAAGGTCGATCGTGCTTGTTATCCTTAAGAAGCATATCTTCCGCTGTGAAGATAATAGCAGTTACCTTTGATTGTACATGATGGCATTCAGGGCAAGAAGACTGAGCGTCATCTTTAGGGATTTCTGGCATATACGTCAAGAATGATTCTGAATTGGCCAGTGCATCTCTGAGTGCTTCTCTTGTCTCTTTTGAGAGACGAAAGAGCTCGTGTATGATAATACGAGCCAGGATATTAGCCAGCTGGGCCAATATGTCAAAACGAAAGGGCATGTCAGGCCCTGAGCCTGAAGGCTTCTTCAGGACATGGTCAAACCGGACTTCCTTTGGCTTCTCCTTTCCCTTGGTTAGGACTAAAACGGGTGCTGGTATTTGTACTGACGTCGTCTGCTGTTGTGTCTTGTCAGTAGCTTTCTCATACTGTTTTAAGTATGATTTTCCAGATCGAGTACCAGTTGGCTGAGGTACATCAGCCTGCGTCGTGCAAGCGTGCTTTTCCCCTTCGGAATCACTGAGAGAACCTGATGTGAGGTTACCATCATCTGGCAGGATGGAGACGACATTGCAAGATTTGCCCTTCGACTTGGACTTCTTTGAATCCCATTGTTCGTCTTGGACAAGGTCTGGGTGTATCCACATGATTTCCCCTGTCTTCAGTGTCAAATGAACAAGGCCCTTATTCTCTCGAGTTTTAGCTGAAGAATGCTTGACTTCCAGCCGCGGTGCAGGGATTGGATAAGTCCCGTCAGGAACTGTGACCTTTGGGGTTTTGCCGAACTCGAGGGTCACCATATTTACAGTGACTTTCTTTTGCTCTGACTTCAGTGTCAGGACTCCGACGTCGATTAAAGCTTGAATTCTGTCCTTGAGGATAAAGCACTTGTTAGTAGGATGATGAATCATCCTGTGAAAGAGACAATATTTAGGATCATTCGTGCATCCTATTTCATTAGGATGCCGAGCATCTGGCAGCTTCAATTTATTCCCTTTGTGGAGTAAATGGAATATTGTAACCACTTGATCGTCTTTGAAGGAGTACTATTTCGGAGGAAACTTGGACTCCTGATTATTGAAGCCGCTCTTCTTGGCCTTCGACTGAACATCCTCTGATAATTCGACGGACATAGTCTCTTTAGCTTTGGCTTGAGAAGACTGTGCCATGTCACCACGCCCTTTATTATTCATACTCCATTTGCCTTTAGGGGTGGATGGTTTGAAATTTTTAGCCGACTTTTCGGCTATTTCAGCTTGCTCGACCAGTTCTTTCTAGGTATGGGCTTTGACAGCTCCCATGCCAATTTCTACTTAGTCTAAGAAGTTGTGTCTGCATGTCTGTAAGAGCATGGGTAATGGCATCCCTGCTGGGCACATCAGAGACAAGTTTCTGAACTGCTCAATATAGTCACGGACAGATTCACCCTTCCTCTGTACGGTAGAGAGAAGTTTATCCATGGTCACCTCGGTATCATCCTCGTAGAAACGAGAAAGAAATCGGGTTTTTAGGTCAATCCAGGAATTGACAGAGCCCAGAGGAAGACTTCAGAACCAGTCAAATGCTATCCCCTTTAAGGTGCCAATGAACAGTCTGGCCATGATAGCATCATTGTCTATAACATTACCGGTCTGAGACCGAAAATAGTAGATATGCTGGTTTGGTGAGCTCTTACCATCATACGTATGTAACGTTGGTGGTTTGAACTTTGGTGGGTATGGCACTGAATCCTATTCCAGTGGGTAAGGACAGACTGCCCCTACTTTCTTTAACTCATCCCTCTGAGTTAGGGATGTGATTTGACCTTGGATGCCTTTAAGAACTTTAGCGTCTAAAGAAGAACCCTCCTTTGACTTCTCCGTCCTTGGCTGTTCATTGCTAAGATGTTCTTCCTCATCATGGTTACTCCCGGTATCATTGTTATTCTGGTTATTGAGGAGTTGAGCGAGCATCTGTTGAATGTTGTCCAAAGCTTCTTGCTGGGTCTTGGAAGTTTGCTCCAGAGCTTCCAACCGTCAACAAAGGTCATCATTACCGTTATCAGCCATATTTACTGACACTTTATCCGTTCGCACCGAGCTGATGCCGCTGAAGAGGCATACCCACTGTCTTCGTCCTCCTCCTCAGACCATTGGAACAATTTTCTCATTGGTTCTGGTGAGGTTACTGCAGTTGAGGAAGATGGCTGTTCATAGTTGTAGGGTATTGCAACCCTAGATCTGGTGTTTCGAAAGACACCTTCTTCATATACCAAGACTTCGCCAAGGCCTGGGCTATAATCTGGATCTGGGGATCTGTAGGGAGTGTCGTGCGACGCTCATCTGCCCCTACGCAGCTCTCGTTCCCTCCCGATCATGTTAACGGATGCAGAGGGAGATCTCGCGATGCGCTCCTTTTGAGATGTTTTACCGGAGCTTGCACCGACAGTCGATCAAAAACTGATCGTCGGCCTGGAGGAGTGGCGAGGATTGGTCCTAACCGGCAATGGACTGAGTGGACTGTCACCAACTGACATCCCACTTGTTGACAATATGAGGAAGAAATTTGGAAAGATTCTGACTTTTGTTTGCTTGTCAAGAATTCTCGCAAGTCAGACCCAGTCGGGCCTAATCGATTCAGCGTAGAGGCTCTATTGGATTGCACATAGGACGATGTCCTTTTCTTTTCATCACCGCAGAGGTAATTAGTAGTAAATAGTGCTTTACCTCTAACTTCGCGGCTAAGAACCTTGGAAATGTCCTTGGGTGCTGAAGCTACATAAGCACCGCTGTCAACACTTAGGGACGATCCCTTAGCTTCGCTGCGAATAGTGCTTGATGAACTGGGGATCGAAGCACACTGTGGTGCTTTATCTGCTATGTTGCTGCGAGGGTGATTAGCCCTAGATGGTGTTTTGGTTCTAAATTTACAGCTAAAAGCTTTGAAAATGCCCTTGGGCGCTGAAGCTACACATAAGCACCGCTATCAGCATTTAGGGGTAATCCCTTAGCTTCGCTGCGAAGAGCGAGCTTAGTACTTGAAGAATCGGGGAACGAAGCACACTGTGGTGCTTTGGTTCCAGCTTCGCGGCTATGAACATCATGTGTACCCTGAGGTACTGTGTTTGGCACACCATTAGTAGCTTTGCTCATAAGAACGAGGCTAGCGCGAGGAGTTACTGCTCTTGAATTAGGCGAAGGCATTGTCGTCGTCATAACTTCGCAGCTGACAGTCTCGACGAAGCAGGAAGGCATCTTGCCTTTTTCTTCGCGAGAGAGACGAACTTATGGCGTAGCTACACTTGAGGCTTCATACAGAGCCTTCTGCTTTGGCCTCCACATCTGCTTTAAAAAAGGAGACTTAGGTTCGTAGGGAACCTGATTAGCCACACGCGAGGCTAGAAGGTGTTGGAAGGATTCTGCTTCTAGTTTCTGCTCTGAAATCTTGGCCACCGAGACCTTTCTATGCTTTCATGCATGGAGCATTAGACCACCCCCAGAGAGGAGTTCTTCGAATTTTCCCTGGTCAAAGTGAATGACTAGGTTTTCGAAGGTAACAGGCTGAAGATTCTGACCCTTGCGTTGTGGGACTGTTTCCTTGTTGTGTTAGAAGACCGTGGTAGGCTCGCAGAGAGCCTCATCTGTCTTCACAGAGACTTGCTTAGCCAGAGGGGCTCTGGCTACACCGGCTTCCTTGAATTCAGAAGTAGACCCGAAGGTCTGTTCGTCGCATTGCGACACTTGATTCTCAACAGTGGAGAATTCTTTCCCCAGCGGAGTCGCCATCTTATTTTTCATTGATTTTACAAAGGGAAAACTTACAAAATGGGTTGATGAGCTAAATTACAAGTAACACAAAAGATTACAAGTAGATCTCCTCTGAGATTTTGGAGAAGTGTGCCGATAGGAGTCTGGTCAGCGCGCGACCACTTTGTCCCTTTGACGATGCGATCGATGGGATTTCCTTCTCGCCTGGTTTGGAGAATCAAAGAACAGAAGGTTGGAAGAACCCTCTTGTTACTTCTCAAACTGCCTCCATTTTAGAATTTCTTCTCGCCTAGTTCCAGAGATTCCTTGAGAGGGAGGAGGACTTAGGGTATTAGCACCCTGATTAGAGAAGTAGTTCTCTGAATTTTTGAAAGCAAGAGAATAGATCTCTGTTTAGCCGTCTCTTCTCTTCTTTCAGCCTCTATTTCCATGTGTCTCCTTCTTCTCAGCCTCTGGTGGGCTATTTATAGGGAGAGCAGGGGTAAAATTGCCCTTTATAAAATCTGGAAATAGATCGAGTCAATCTGTTTAAATCTAAAAAGTAGCCTTGCCGCGAGGCTAGAATCAGCTTCTGCAAAGTTAGGAACAACAGTTAGCGTTAATCTCCTGATCTGTTTTGATTCTTTTCAAATAACTGAAAGATCTCCCCTGATCCTCTTACTTGTTTTAGGAGAGTCAAGCAATTATGGTAAACAACTGCCATATTTGATCTCAGATTTGATCTTAAATAGATTTGATCACATCTGGAGATTTAATTGGTAAAAGGTGACCATGAAAGACCTGCAGCGGAGCTGCCACGTCGAGCTCGCAGCGGAGCTGGAGGAAGCGTCTGGCGAAGTCAGAAGAAAGCTCTTCAGCGGAGCTGGATTAACATCTATGGCGAAGCTACCGAACATCCTTCTGCGCGGTCGCGTGTGGCTTCGAGCAAAGCTAACTCTCTGCGAAGTTAACTGAGCACTTCAGGCAAAGCTGTAAGTTAGCTCTCCGATAGAGCTTTGAACAGTTCCAAGGCGAAGTTGGACAAACTTAGCCTCTCAGGTGAGGCTATCCCCTTGGGCTAATGCGATGCTAAGTGTTGAGCTAACCTAGCATCTTAGGCTTGCTTAGGTCTTTTCAAAGACAATCTGGGCTTGTTATCTGCTTTACTGGATTAGTAGAGTTCAAGTTGCTGATTTATCCCTCGGAGACGGGTAAAAGCTGGTCGTCAGCTTGTCTACTACTTGTCTTTTGTAAATGTCAACAAGTTTAGACATTGTTCAGGCCAGTCAGGAATCTTGTCTTTTTTAGAGTGTCAACACTCATCCTATTTAGTTAATTCATATGAGTGTTTATCAATATCATTACATGTGTGGAGGATTATTATTTTTGATTCTAGGTTAGCTGTCGTACACCTTAGACTATGACTTGGATTGATTTGAGATTGGCCTGATTCATATTTACAGACTTATTTGAGCTATTTATCGGACATTTATTTAAGATACTTCAGACGAGAATTCATTGAGATAATAAAGATGGATTAAGTAAGATGCTACCTTAAGATTGATTTATCTAAATGCTTGGATTTATATATGAACCTAGAGATCAACTTCAGATTTACATGAATACATTACCTTGATTTTTGATCTATCATATAATACTAATTTTGGATTATTAGTTGCAAGTATTTTATTTGGATATATTCACTGATAAATTATCTGAGTGCTGATGTTTATTGATATTGAGGTTGAGTGCAGAGACTTTCTAGATTTCATGTAGCTTGAGGATGTCCCACTCCTTAGTTATTATCTTGATTGGGATTGGAACTATTGGTGATGTAACTTAAACTATAATTATATTTAGATCTTGAATTTGACTGGTTCATGATGGTAGTCACACGAGTTGATATCTGAGTGACATTATCAGTTGATTTGATTATTCTTATTGATGGTAAAACTAGTGAGAGTTTGGTTAGATATTGATGATTGATTAATTTGGAGATTCTTTATAAAAAAAAGAGATATTGGATTTATATTTCTTAGTAGGCTCGATTGAGTTGGAGTTGACTTTAGTTTGAGAAGTAGACATACATTAGTTTGACATGACCTGGTGGCATGTATATGCATGATTGACAAGTTACTTGGATTTCTAGATCTTGTGTTTAAACTTAATGGGAGTGAGAATATATGATAGTCTTAATTAAGATTGGATAGTGATGATTGGTTGGATATAGATAAGTGTATTTAATATATTGATGCTTGGATATATCGATGACTTTGAGGATCTGAGTTGATTAAATATTTTGCCTGGATTATTCTATTCATGCCAGCAGGTTATTACTTATTTGGAATATCCATGATCTACCTAAAGAACTTGACTGATTATACATGACATTTACCTGATAACTATAATGTCCATGTTACCATAATTGCTGAAAAATATTTTATACGGTAACAACACTTTCATGTTATACTTGTTACATGTCCTATTATACTGGTATCCTGTTCACTGACATTATATATCTTGTTATATCGGTATCCTGATTACACATGTTAATGTTGTTACCCACCGAGTTATCCCAGTGGTTTAGGTAATATGTACATTAAATAATCTTGATAATCAAAATAACCTGATATTAAACAACTTATACTGGGATTGGGAAGATTGATGGAGGAGACATCTTCTGTATTTTGGGTAGACCTAGGATATAGGTTGCGCAGACAAAAGAGAGTTCCACTGCAGGGTTCCCGTGGGGTGACTGGCACCCCGTCCTGTTCTTATTCCTGTTATACATGTTCCCTACTACCTAGCGGTAGGGCCTGGTTCAGCGCCAAGAGTCTGGGTCGTGCTTCCGAGTATGTACGGGACCCACATAAAGTATGGACAATGTCTCCAACCGATCAGTTTCAATAACTTAGGATTTCAATTGATACGTGTGATAGGTTTAGTATGGGATGCATCTGTTACATGTGTCAATTGGCATTCGCTGACATAATAATAATAATAAACTGTTCATAATGTATTATAATTGATTGTCTTACCTGATGCATGTATGTATATTGGACAGCCGATGTTACACTTGACCTAATGTACATCTGACTCTAGTACTGACTGACTCTACCCGCCTGATATATATATATATATATATATATATATATATATATATATATATATATATATATATATATATATTGATTGAGCTTGAACCTGCACAAAAAATACAGTATTTCAGAACTTTAAATAGAGATGTACAAATGCTCAATTCTACCGTGATAGCTAGTGGCTATGCGGGTCGTGATCTACAAGGAGGGTTAGCGATAGAAGCGTTCAAGGTTTGTATTGAAATCTTTGTGAAGAAAAATGAAGGTTCTTCTTTGTTTTAAGAAATGAAAATGAAAAAAGAGTTAGGTTAAAGTTAAGTGTGGAAGAAAGTGGTAGAATGAGAAGGTGGAGAAAAATAGAGAATGATTATTTACAAAGAAATGGAAAAGGAATGATGAAAGAAGTGGGTGATGGTAATTTAAACTACAGAAATAAAAGAAAAGAAAAAAGATAGGAAATACTTACCTAGTTTGGTTGATGACTTACCTGGAACCCTTACATGTTCTACCTTGCTTCGGAGGCGTTCAACGCATAAGCCATAGGATCGAGCTCAGTCCCCAGTCATATTACATCATCAAGACGAACAAGCATGAAATGATACGGAGTCTTGAGGAGGAGAACATCACCATGAATTATCGTTGGCACTCACACAACATTGTTATACTTATGCTTCTGGATTCACTTGCATTCTCATCAAAACCAAAAGAGGTAAAGTAGAAAGAAGAAGAAGAAAACAAAGTAAAGATGAACATAAAAAATATTACCTTTCATTGCTTGCAGAAACGATGGAAGCAAGGAAGAGGGTACATCGGTGTCACTCTCAACATAAGCCTCTCTCTCTTACTTACATGAATCTGAATCTAACTTAAGCTTACATACAAATTAAAATTAAATAAAAAGAAAACGAAAACCTAAACTACAAAGAGTGAAAAACTGGACTAATTCCTATCTCTGCATGGTCGTCCCATTTTGCTCTGCTGAAACTAGTATTTATAAGGCAAAAACCAAAAGGGGGGAATCCCGGGAAGATTGGGGAGCAAACGCTCCCCCAACTGACGTAACAAGGCCGCGGAAATGCGGCTTGGGCCGCGTTTCTGTGGCCCTGGTGTGGCCAGGTGGCCACACCCAATTGGTGGAGATCCCCGGTTTGATGATTTGCCCATATCTTCTGCTGATTTTCTCATTTCAGCTTCAGGATTTGACGAAACAGCCTTTGATTGTTGGCTTCAACCGCTTGATTGAGGGAGGATTCTTCTCAACCGGTTTTCAACCTCTTGATATGCCAAGATTTAGCCCTGATTCCTTGATTTCGAATTTCTTCTGAATTAAATCAGAATTTGGTGGGCTTTTGGGCTTGTTTCTTTCTTTTCTTTTAGCAATTGGGCCTACATTAAACAAAGAAGAAGAAGACTTATTAATATGATTTATTAGCTAAAAAGTATGGTAAGGTGACAATGTATATGCAATATATGTGACTAATCACACCCCCACACTTATCTTTTGCTCGTCCTCGAGCAAAACAACTAAACTATACTAAGGATTATTAGACCACTTTCGCAAGTCACTCGATTGCACTGAGCATGTGCAGCAAGCCGTTAAACCTCTAGGTTTCCCCTAGAGGACGAGTTTTGTCTCGTGAGGGTTTTCAGTAGATTACACCCACAAAATCTATAAAGAAAGAGAAACAAAGAGTTAGTATTTTCAAAAAGCATTTTGAAAGAGAAAATATTTGAAATATAATTATAAGATTTAAGTAATCTATAAGTTATAGGAAAACTGAATTTTTCATTCCTAAACTTAGTCTCTATTCAAAAATTTGTTATCAATCAAAATAAGGAGTCAAATTGTACTTTTCATTTAGTCTATTACTTTACCCTAAGTCATATGCACCATGTGATCGTGAAAATTTTAACTAAGGGTTCATTAACTCTAACTCTTATGCCTTATTTATATATATATATAGGGGTTACTGTACCTCAGCCGACGGCTGAGAGAGTTTCTAAACCGGCGGTGACGTGGCTGAATATATGCCACATATCGGCCGCAGAGTGTAGGCGCCAAAAAAATCAAAAAAATCCCGCCTAAACAATCGTGAAACAATTGACAAAAATACCCCTTTTTTACTTCTAAACTAGTATAAACTCATCCACAACAAAATTTACCTACAGAATTTTCAGCTGAATATATCTACAGTTATAACATTCTTAATTCTATTACAGACGAAACATGATATCGTTTCGAACATTGCGACCATCGTCGCAGAATTAATACAATATAACTTTCAATTTTATATGACGACTGCGGCACTAGTCGCAGTCATAGTATAACAAAAAAAATTTAGGTCGCATTCCTTATTCCCATAAAAATAACAGACGAAACATGCTATCGTTCGCACTGCGACCTCGTTCAGAACAGCGACCAAGGTCGCAATCTTTTTTCAGCACTGCGACCTCGTTCAGAACAGCGACCAAGGTCGCAATCTTTTTTTAGCACTGCGACCAAAGTCGTAATCCTTTTTCGCATGCCTTATGTAACAGATTTTTTATAAGTTTACAAAGTAGATTAGCGTATATCACATCTTAATAAAATACTATATTAATTACACTGAATTAAATGAAGTAATTAATATTCTATCTACCGTGATACAACAACAGTCTCGAAAAAAGAGATGCACTAATATTAATCTCAATAAAGGAAAGATGGGCACTATACGTAATCTAAAGATATAGGAAAAACATTTTATAAAAAGTTAATTTGTACTTCACGTATTAACCTCTGGAAAAAAAGAACTCTTCAGATTCTCCACCCATAACTCTTCAATTAAATATTTAATTTTTTTACCACTTCTTCCCATACTCAACCATCACCTATAACAATTATTATTACCATTCATATTCTTTCACATTCTTTAACTTTATATAGTGCTTGTAACTAATATATTATCTCATATCAAAAAACTATATTTTTGCTCTTCCTTTTCAATTTGATTTCAAAAATTTCCAGAAAACAATTCATTCTTGAATAATGTCTTCCCCATCTTCTTCCTCTGAACACTCAGATTTCAACTTCAATCATTCCCCCACTGGTCCTCTTTCTTCAGGCTATTCTAGTGAATCTGATACCAGTCTGGACTTCACTCCTTTAGACTATATCACTACATCAAATAATATTTTAACTGATCCTCCTCTTCATGAGGATGATGAAGTTTTCATGTAGGTTAGTGAGGAGGAAATTATTCCTCAGCCACTTGACAGAGACATGCTTGATGAAAGCATGTCCTCTGATGCTGGAGGCTCGCTTTCTCGACACGAATCTGAGGAAGAGCTTGATAGAGACAATCCATTCTGGGAGTTTATCATGAACAAAAGAACCCTCAAAAACAGGAAGATGATGAGGACGAGGAGAATGAAGACGACGAATCTGCTTATGATGGTGATGACGACGAAGATTAGGATTTCCTTTAATGCTCTTTTTTTGTAAGGTCTCTTTCTAACCATATTATGTTATAAATAAAATTTACTTCTATCTGTAAAAAATCTTTCATATTTTTAAAATACATATAAAGTATGCCGTATAGTTATTATTTTTGCATCTTATCTGCGATCATGGTCGCAGTACTCATATAATAATTACATATGAAACTGCGACCATGGTCGCTGTCCAGTCATAAAACAGTTTGATCGTTTGCATTCAATAAAGTTATAAACAGCTGCCATGGTCGCAGTCCAAAATTAAACAATATAAATAGATAATACTGCAAGCATGATCGCAATCCCTCTCAAATCAGTGTATTTCACTGTATATTTTACTGTATATCACAAATTAAAAACTACGACTGCTGTTCTTAAACACTGCGACCATAGTCGCAGTCCTACTTCGCATGCAATAACAAAAAAACTTCATAGTTTATAGGCTGCTGAGACAACAGTTACAGTGAAGAGTAAACATATAAAACTATACGTAAACTGCGACTATAGTATCAGTCCTTAGTCACCGTTATTACATTTAACTTAGCAAAAAAAATGATCCAAAAAAATGCTGTCGTGAGTACTGCGACCATAGTCGCAGTCCTTGATCGCATGCTATATGTAAAAAAAAATAATAATTATACATTACATGCGAAAAAAGTAAACTACGACTATATTAAAAATCAGTAAATTTCAAATCAGATAAAAAATTAATAAAGAAGCATTCTAATTAATTTCGTGATTTGATAAAAAATGGTGGCAGTTTAAAAAAATTGATCCAAAAAAAATGCTGTCGTGAGTACTGCGACCATAGTCGTAGTCCTTGATCACATGCTATATGTAAAAAAAAAATAATTATACATTACATGCGAAAAAAGTAAACTGCGACTATATTAAAAATCAGTAAATTTCAAATCAGATAACAAAAAATTAAAAATTTATACATTACATGCGAAAAATGAAAAACTGCGACTATATTAAAAATTAGTAAATTCAAATCAGATAACAAAAAATTAATAAAGAAGTACTCAAATTAGTTTCGCGGCAGTTTGGCCGCAGTTATTAAAGATAATTGTGACCATCACCGCAGGGGTATTTAGTAATTTCAACTGTTTCAATACGCGGGTGTCCTTTCCAGTGTGGCTAAAAATGTGCCACATCACCGCAGGCTGAGAGGGTCTCTCAGCCGTCGGCTGATATACATTTTTCTCATATATATATATATATATATATATATATATATATATATATATATATATATATATATATTGGTATTATTCCTTTTCTATTAGCTTTCTAATCTGCCCATATAACGAGCCTTTAATCGATGACTCCCAAACCAAACGGTCTTAGGCACCGGGCAAGAAACACCCCAAGGACTTAAGGACTCGAGCAAACAAGGCCACAAACTAAGGATTTTATTATATGAATCCCTTTTAGGCATGAATACTTATGCTTTATTAGGCACAA